>JAFLJL010001314.1:0-14564 GCA_018398815.1 Conus ventricosus | reverse complement strand
TTGAGTTAGAAGATAATATTAAGGATGTAGGGTGTTGAAAATGTAATTGGAGTGGACTGGAACCTCGCACAAGATGTTTTCAATGGATTTTTTTAATCATAAGCAGAATAGCAAATGTTAAAGCACAACAGCAAGTTAAAGGGACATGATGCTTAATATAGACCTTACAGATATATGGAGAATGTTGAAACCTGAATTGAAAAGATACGCATGGAACAGATCCTCCCCTCTGCAGCAAAGTAGTGTTGATTTTTTTCCTAGTTTCAGATTATGTGTCCACTATTGTCACGGATGCAGATATTAAGGCAGGGTACAGGACAGACCATTCATGCTTACTCCGAATTTAACCTTTGCTAAAGAAACTAAAACTATAACCCTTCTGGAAATTTAAGTGTTCTTTTGTTGAAGGATAAACAGTACATTGATGAAATTAACGAGGAAATTAAAGTTGTAATAGAAGAGCATGCTGTACTGCCCAGTTCAGGGAACAAGTATCATTTATTGAGCATTCAAAAATTGAGTTTACTACTACAGATCATCTTTTTTAGATGTTTTATTAATAAAAAATAAGAAGTAGAACTATAGCATTTGCAACTGAAAAAAAAAAACCGCCGAAGTAATGAAAAGCAGAAATTGTTTAGAAGTGAATATTGAAAGTTAGCGAAGAAGGAACAGTTGACTGATGAAGAAAGACATGATTTAGAGCAGGACAAAGAGGAACTAATTAGACTTAGGGAAGCTAAAATGCAGGGGGTTTGATTCGATCGCGAGCACGTTGGATAGCAGAAGGGGAAAAGGTCAATCAGTATTTTTGTTCGCTTGATAACAGAAACTTCTTAAACAAAAATATGACAAAGTTAAGATTAGATGATGTTTTAGCTCGCTTGAAAAAAGAAAACTTTTTTAAACAAAAATATAACAAAGTTAACATCAGATGATGGCTTAGAAATATTTCAATGATGAAAGGATCCAACGAGACGTGAAGAAAGTTTATGAAAAAAATCGTACCGGATAAAGGAAGTTGAGGATTACGAATATCTCAAATGGTTAATTTACCTCATGTCTTAAAAATTAGAAGGAGAAATCTCTATAGATGAAGCTGGCTATGCACTTAAACAGATGAAAAACAATAAAAGCCATGGATCAGACGGATTTACTGTCGAGTTTTTTTAAATTGTTTCAACCATCACTTGGAATATTCGTCGTTCGATCTTTAAATGAAGGTTTTAAACTGTGCGAGTTGTCCGCCATACAGAAGGAAGGATCATAGTTTGTATTCCTAAAGGTGATAAATCTTGAGACGTCATTAAAAACAGAAGGCCAGTTACTCTTAAATGTTGTTATAAGATAGGGTACGTACGTGTTGTGAAAAGACTAAAACATGGTTCTTCCAAGTTTGATCAACGAAGACAAAACAGGATTTATGGCCAACAGATATATTGGAGATAATATTAGACTGATCTATGACTGAATTAATTATTCACAAACACACCAACTGCCTGACTTGCTTTTATGGTTAGATTAGGAGAAAGCCTTCGATTCACCTGACAGGGGATTCATGAATAAAGTACTTGTAGCATTCGGTTTTGGACCAGGTATACATAAATGGATAACTCCTTTCTAGAATAATATTAAGTCAGCTGTACTTGTGAACGGACAGACATCTGGTTGGTTTTCTGTAGGTCGTGGGCGCAGGCAGGATGACCCCAGTTTCACCCTACATATTCATTTTGTGTGTAGAAAGTCTTGCCATTATGTTGAGAGATAATAGAATTATACAAAGGAATCCAAACTAAACAATGCAGAACAGAAATTGCACAATACGCGACGATGTAGAAATTATGTTTGAAATGACAAAGTGTCTTTTGAGGGGATTTCTGATAACAGTTGATAGGTTTGGGAGAAAATCAAGTTTGAAATTAAACACAGAAAAAAAAACAAGTGCTCTATGGCTCGGCAGTAGGAAAATTCTGACGATTTGCTACATGCAACATTTACGTATTCAGTGGAACCCACCACAATTCAAAATTATGTGTATTTTATTTTACAAGTGATCTTGCTGACTGTTCAGAAATAAACATACAGGCTAGATTTCTCGAAATATGAATGTTATACAAGGTTGGTTAAAGATACAGATTACTCCACTAGGCAGGGTGGTTGTTTTAAAGGCTTTAATCTTGTCCAAACGAATTCATCACTGGATTTTACTTCCAAATACTTCCAATGATGTAATTAATGCGATTCAAAAACTCAGTCTTTCGAGTTTTGGAGGATAGAAAATGAGACTGTATAAACATCAAAACTGAAGTGAAAAACATTTATGAATGGAGGAGTTGGTGTCCCAAGAATAAGGGAATATATAGTTGCCTTAGAACTTGCGTGGGGTAGAAAAATAAAAATATCGTCTCACAAGTGGAAAAGTATTACTTTGGCAAGTTGTCCAAGAAGACATCATCTGGAAAAAAAAAGGCTGTAGTCTTCTTCTAGGCCAATTATCAAACAAAAAAAAATTAGGGCTGACGTATTTGAGGCATATAAAGAATTTGGCCAATGGATTCTGCCTTGCATTTCCGAAGAAATGGCTTCTGAAAATGTATTTTATTATGAAAATATTAAGATAAAAAACAAAAACAAAAAAGAAAACTTGTTTTCTCTAATGAACGTCTGTTCATCAAAACGTTATACACAATTGGACACATTATGAAAGAAGATAGCACGCTTTTGGCATACAGAGAGAGTTCAATAACAAGTATGGATTTTGCATTGACTTTATTTCGTATACTGGATTGTTAAGGGGAGTAAACGCATATATTCGGAAAACTGCGGTAACAATGACAAATAACAAGAATGAAACAAGATCTTAAATGTGGAAACTTGTGTGTTCAGTCAACAGGGGGGCACGTGTTTATTATGATGCCTTTCTGTGTGACAACATAAAACCTGCTTTTGCAGTGGAATCAAAAACTTGAAGAGCAATTGCAATGAATATCATCATCAAAAAGGTACAAAAAAATAAACGAAATAAAAACTTAAATGGCTTCAAGATAAGAGTTCTACACTATATATGAACTGAAAGATCATTGTACATTTTGTAATATCGAGAAAGGGAAAAACATTGAGCATCTATTTTGGTTATGTGAACACGCGGCATATTTTTCACAACAACTTTAAGCAACAATAAAGAGAAAATGTCAGCATGTGGCTTCTTTTAAAAATTTGTCTGTTGAATTAGTATTATTTGGGCATTCAAACAATTTCAGGGGTGATGAAGCCTTTGACTTCATATTACTTCTAGAAAAATATTTTAACTATAAATGCAACGCGAGAAAAATTTTTAATTGTAATAAAAATTTCTCATTATTTAAAGACAAGATGTAATTTTGAACAGCAAGTTGCGAAAAGCGCAAAAACTAGTCAAAAAACCGCATGAAAAATGGTAGTTATACCAATCTTTGATAGACGTGTTACTTTTGGACTGATGGACATGTTGAGGACTAGTCTGTCTCTGTGTCACTTGATATATTTGGGCCCCCTGGTGGCTTTGTCTGTGTCCTATCCTCTCTCTTTCAAGAGACTGTCAGTTGGTGGCACAGCTCTTTGACTTTGATGTTGAAAATATTTCTTCAATGTAGAACAACCAACCAAACAGAGTGTAGTAGTATTATGGTATACCGACTATCCCAAGGCTATTACAAAAGTTGGCTGGCTTGGTTTTTATTGTCCAGAGAAATGTTTCCATTCTGTCTTGAAGTTGATATCTCGTTTGAACATAATGGAAGTCTGCATAACTTTCACAGCTGTTGAAAAGGAAGAAATTAAAATCCTAAGAGGTCAAGTGAACTAGATAATATTTAATCTTGGTTGTTAAAACTCACAAAAATATATTTTCTACTTTGCCATTGACATTTCTGATAAAACAATAGAGAAACGCGTGATTCCTTAGGATTGGGGATAAAAAAAAAAAAAAGCTACTGTAAGCATCACTTTGAAAACAAAAAAGGAAGTAAATCATCAGCAGGAAAAATAGGACCAGTGTTTAAGCCTAACAAGTGTGCTATGTAAAGTCCTTGAGTATTTTGTAAGGGATGCAGACCCAGACGTTCTTGCATGACTCGGGTATTAGAGGTGACGAAGAACTGTGCACAAATGTTGAATGACAGAGAATCTCTTGTTCGTTGTCTCCATGGACTTTAAAAAGGCTTTTGATTCTGTCCCTCGTGAATGACTCCTCACACAGCTTCGATCAGATGGAGTAATTGTCAGTACTTTAATATGGGTTTATGGTTTCCTTCAAAACAGAACACATGTGTTAAGAGTTGGGAACTCTTTCTCCTTGGAATCTGTAGTTTTAACTGGTATCCTTTAGGAAATCTTGCTTTGGATTCTGTTTAGGATTTTTGTCAATGAGTTATCAGATGATGTTGGTAGTCATTGTAAAGCCGTTTGTTTAACGTAGGTTTAGTTTGTCATACATGGTAAGAAAAACAAAAACAAAAACAAAAATCATTTCATTGTTAGCAACATTGGTGTGCATGCAAGCGAACTTACGATGAAGATATAACTCACGTGCATAAAAGTGAATTTATCATAAGTGAATAACTTGTGCATGTATTTTAAAAGAAACAGAGCAAAGTACATGTCACACGACAGGAAGAATGTGTTAATTAAATTGCACATACGAGTTGTTTCAAACTTACAAAAGTCAAAATAAGACCATTGTGACATAGAAAAGTTTGATTGTTGCATCTAGCAACATTTGATTTTTCTCCAGGTCTGTTGCTTTTTCTTTTCATAACCTGGTGTTTTCAGATCTGTGCAGAAATCCAACCTCGCATGTTTTACAGGGTTTATCAGTTTTGCAGGCATGTACACATGTGCATAAAAAGAACTACGGCTTTCATTTGAAACTGAATTTTGCGTCGTCTTGGTTTCCCCACTTCTGTGCTCTTATCTGTGGCTTCTATTAAAATCATCAGTGTAGCCATGATCTAAGCCATGCGCTAGTATTTTGCTATCTTTCATTACTTCGCATACTGCCATAAAAAAAATCATCTTCATAACCAAAAATCCCCATTCAGATTTTGTATCACAGACATTGTTCAAAGTTCTGGATTTGGTTGGTGGAAAAACGCTTAAAAGTACTGAAAGAAATCTAAGTAGTGTCTATTAACCTTTCGTTTCTCCCATTAGATACTTGTTCTTTCCTTTGGTTGGATGCATGTGCTTGAAATTACAGAGTTTGCTTCACGGCATCTGGGTCTGGTGTTGGAGAGTTCGGGTCTGGAGCTGGCAAGGTTGGTGGCTAGTTACAAACGATGCTTTGGTTTTTAGAACAAGGTATTGCCTTAAAAATGGTCGTTTGTTGAATGTTTGTTAATAAATGATGCTTGATCAGAAACAAAAAAGAATAAATTCGTAGTCATAGTTTGAAGGGATGAATATTGATTTTCAAATGATGTATGATCACTAAAAAGTGTTGTGCGCGTGTATAATGTAGATTGTAGTTTGACGAATGTTTGTTTTCAAATGATGCTTGATCATTAAAAGTAATACTTTGTGAATTGTAGTTGATGAATATTTGTTTTCAAATAATGCTTATCATTGAATATAATTACTTTACAAATTGCAGTTTGATTGTTTGTTTTCAAGAACTGCTTAATCATGAAACAAAATGATTTTCAGAGTTGTAGTTTGATGAAAAAGTGTAGTGTTTTCCTTTGTCTGCCAACACCTTCACTTTACAGTTTGTATCTCTCTCTCTCTCTCTCTCTCTCTCTCTCTCTCTCTCTCTCTCTCTCTCTCTCTCTCTCCTCTCTCTCTCGGTCTGTCACACAACACACACACACACACACACACACTCACACACACAAAACACACACAAAGTGATATTTGCAAACCTTGTAACTTCCTCTGTTGACTGAAAAAAGAAGAAGATCGGGTCCGTTATACCACCTGAATGACCAAGCCCTCCTACGTTTATCGGTTGACCGACGTCAGTACACACCCCCGAATTGTGTGGGTCAAAAGGAACGTACACACTCGGTTTAACACAGACACTGCGTGACTGGGTCAGCTCCGCTCAGCCATGGTCCGTTTTCTTTTCCTGTCGCTGATCAGTCACGCAGTGTCTGTGTTAAACGAGTGTGTGTACGTTCCTTTTGACCCACACAGATTCGTGGGTGTGTACTGACGTCGGTCAACCGATAAACGTAGGAGGCTTGGTCATTCAGGTGGGTTATAACGGACCCGATCTTCTTCTTTTTTCAGTCAACAGAGGAAGTTACAAGGTTTGCAAATATCACTTTGTGTGTGTGTGTGTTTTGTGTGTGTGTGTGTGTGTGTGTTGTGTGTGTGTGTGACAGACCGAGAGAGAGGGGAGAGAGAGATGAGAAGAGAGAGAGACGCGAGAGAGAGGAGAGAGAGAGATACAAACTGTAAAGTGAAGGTGTTGGCAGACAAGGGAAAACACTACACTTTTTCATCAAACTACAACTCTGAAAATCATTTTGTTTCATGATTAAGCAGTTCTTGAAAACAAACAATCAAACTGCAATTTGTAAAGTAATTATATTCAATGATAAAGCATTATTTTAAACAAATATTCATCAAACTACAATTCACAAAGTATTACTTTTAATGATCAAGCATCATTTGAAAACAAACATTCGTCAAACTACAATCTACATTATACACGCGCACAACACTTTTTAGTGATCATACATCATTTGAAAATCAATATTCATCCTTCAAACTATGACTTACGAATTTATTCTTTTTTGTTTCTGATCAAGCATCATTTATTAACAAACATTCAACAAACGACCATTTTTAAGGCAATACCTTGTTCTAAAAACCAAAGCATCGTTTGTAAATAGCCCACCAACCTTGCCAGCTCCAGACCCGAACTCTCCAACACCAGACCCAGATGCCGTGAAGCAAACTCTGTAATTTCAAGCACATGCATCCAACCAAAGGAAAGAACAAGTATCTAATGGGAGAAACGAAAGGTTAATAGACACTACTTAGATTTCTTTCAGTACTTTTAAGCGTTTACCACCAACCAAATCCAGAACTTTGAACAATGTCTGTGATACAAAATCTGAATGGGGATTTTTGGTTATGAAGAGTGATTTTTTTTTATGGCAGTATGCGAAGTAATGAAAGATAGCAAAAAACTAGCGCATGGCTTAGATCATGGCTACACTGATGATTTTAATAGAAGCCACAGATAAGAGCACAGAAGTGGGAACCAAGACGACGCAAAATTCAGTTTCAAATGAAAGCCGTAGTTCTTTTTTATGCACATGTGTACATGCCTGCAAAAACTGATAAACCTGTAAAACATGCGAGGTTGGATTTCTGCACAGATCTGAAAACACCAGGTTATGAAAAGAAAAAGCAACAGACCTGGAGAAAAATCAAATGTCTGCTAGATGCAACAATCAAACTTTTCTATGTCACAATGGTCTTATTTTGACTTTTGTAAGTTTGAAACAACTCGTATGTGCAATTTTAATTAACACATTCTTCCTGTCGTGTGACATGTACTTTGCTCTGTTTTCTTTTAAAATACATGCACAAGTTATTCACTTATGATAAATTCACTTGTATGCACGTGAGTTATATCTTCATCGTAAGTTCGCTTGCATGCACACCAATGTTGCTAACAATGAAATGATTTTTGTTTTTGTTTTTGTTTTTCTTACCATGTATGACAAACTAAACCTACGTTAAACAAAACGGCTTTACAATGACTACCAACATCATCTGATAACTCATTGACAAAAATCCTAAACAGAATCCAAAGCAAGATTTCCTAAAGGATACCAGTTAAAACTACAGATTCCAAGGAGAAAGAGTTCCCAACTCTTAACACATGTGTTCTGTTTTGAAGGAAACCATAAACCCATATTAAAGTACTGACAATTACTCCATCTGATCGAAGCTGTGTGAGGAGTCATTCACGAGGGACAGAATCAAAAAACCTTTTTAAAGTCCATGGAGACAACGAACAAGAGATTCTCTGTCATTCACATTTGTGCACAGTTCTTCGTCACCTCTAATACCGAGTCATGCAAGAACGTCTGGGTCTGCATCCCTTACAAATACTCAAGGACTTTACATAGCACACTTGTTAGGCTTAAACACTGGTCCTATTTTTTCCTGCTGATGATTTACTTCCTTTTTTGTTTTCAAAGTGATGCTTACAGTAGCTTTTTTTTTTTTATCCCCAATCCTAAGGAATCACGCGTTTTTTCTATTGTTTTATCAGAAATGTCAATGGCAAAGTAGAAAATATATTTTTGTGAGTTTTAACAACCAAGATTAAATATTATCTAGTTCACTTGACCTCTTAGGATTTTAATTTTTTCCTTTTCAACAGCTGTGAAAGTTTATGCAGACTTCCATTATGTTCAAACGAGATATCAACTTCAAGACAGAATGGAAACATTTCTTGGACAATAAAAACCCAAACCAGCCAACTTTTGTAATAGCCTTGGGATAGTCGGTATACCATAATACTACTACACTCTGTTTGGTTGGTTGTTCTACATTGAAAAAATATTTTCAACATCAAAGTCAAAGAGCTGTGCCACCCAAATGACAGTCTCTTGAAAAGAGAGAGGATAGGACACAGACAAAGCCACCAGGGGACCCAAAATATCAAGTGACACAGAGACAGACTAGTCCCTCAACATGTACATCAAGTCCAAAGTTAAAAACGTCTATCAAGATTGGTATAACTACCATTTTTCATGCGGTTTTTGACTAGTTTTTGCGCTTTTCGCAACTTGCTGTTCAAATTACATCTTGTCTTTAAATAATGTAGAAATTTTTATTACAATTAAAGTTTTTCTCGCGTTGCATTTATAGTTAAAATATTTTTTCTAGAAGTAATATGAAGTCAAAGGCTTCATCACCCCTGAAATTGTTTGAATGCCCAAATAATACTAATTCAACAGACAAATTTAAAAGAAGCCACATGCTGACATTTTCTCTTTATTGTTGCTTAAAGTTGTTGTGAAAAATATGCCGCGTGTTCACATAACCAAAATAGATGCTCAATGTTTTCCCTTTCTCGATATTACAAAATGTACAATGATCTTTCAGTTCATATATAGTGTAGAACTCTTATCTTGAAGCCATTTAAGTTTTATTTCGTTTATTTTTTGTACCTTTTTGATGATGATATTCATTGCAATTGCTCTTCAAGTTTTTGATTCCCATGCAAAAGCAGGTTTTTATGTTGTCACACAGAAAGGCATCATATAAACACGTGCCCCTCTGTTGACTGAAAAACAAGTTTCCACATTTTAAGATCTTGTTTCATTCTTGTTATTTGTCATTGTTACCGCAGTTTTCCGAATATATGCGTTTACTCCCTTAACAATTCCAGTATACGAAATAAAGTCAATGCAAAATCCATACTTGTTATTGAACTCTCTCTGTATGCCAAAAGCGTGCTATCTTCTTTCTTAATGTGTCCAATTGTGTTATACGTTTGATGAACATGACGTTCATTAGAGAAAACAAGTTTTCTTTTTTTGTTTTTGTTTTTTATCTTAATATTTTCATAATTAAAATACATTTTCAGAAGCCATTTCTTCGGAAATGCAAGGCAGAATCCATTGGCCCAAAATTCTTTATATGCCTCAAATACGTCAGCCCTAATTTTTTTTTGTTTTGATAATTGGCTAGAAGAAGACTACAGCCTTTTTTTTTCCAGATGATGTCTTCTTGGACAACTTGCCAAAGTAATACTTTTCCACTTGTGAGACGATATTCTTATTTTTCTACCCCACGCAAGTTCTAAGGCAACTATATTTTTCCCTTATTCTTGGTACACCAACTCCTCCATCATAAATGTTTTTCACTTCAGTTTTGATGTTTATACAGTCTCATTTTCTATCCTCCAAAAAATCGAAAGACTGAGTTTTGAATCGCATTAATTACATCATTGGAAGGATTTGGAAGTAAATCCAGTGGGTGAATTCGTTTGGACAAGATTAAAGCCTTTAAAACAAAACCCCCCTGCCTAGTGGAGTAATCTGTATCTTTAACCATACCTTGTATAACATTCATATTTCGAGAAATCTAGCCTGTTTTGTTTATTTCTGAACAGTCAGCAAGATCACTTGTAAATAAAATACACATAATTTTGAATTGTGGTGGGTTCCACTGAATACGTAAATGTTGCATGTAGCAAATCGTCAGAATTTTCTACTGCCGAGCCATAGAGCACTTGTTTTTTTTTCTGTGTTTAATTTCAAACTTGATTTTCTCCCAAACCTATCAACTGTTATCAGAAATCCCCTCAAAAGACACTTTGTCATTTCAAACATAATTTCTACATCGTCCGCGTATTGTGCAATTCTGTTCTGCATTGTTAGTTTGGATTCCTTTGTATAATTCTATTATCTCTCAACATAATGGCAAGACTTTCTACACACAAAATGAATATGTAGGGTGAAACTGGGGTCATCCTGCCTGCGCCCACGACCTACAGAAAACCAACCAGATGTCTGTCCGTTCACAAGTACAGCTGACTTAATATTATTCTAGAAAGGAGTTATCCATTTATGTATACCTGGTCCAAAACCGAATGCTACAAGTACTTTATTCATGAATCCCCTGTCAGGTGAATCGAAGGCTTTCTCCTAATCTAACCATAAAAGCAAGTCAGGCAGTTGGTGTGTTTGTGAATAATTAATTCAGTCATAGATCAGTCTAATATTATCTCCAATATCTGTTGGCCATAAATCCTGTTTTGTCTTCGTTGATCAAACTTGGAAGAACCATGTTTTAGTCTTTTCACAACACGTTACGTACCCTATCTTATAAACAACATTTAAGAGTAACTGGCCTTCTGTTTTTAATGACGTCTCAAGATTTATCACCTTTAGGAATACAAACTATGATTCCTTCCTTCTGTATGGCGGACAACTCGCACAGTTTAAAACCTTCATTTAAAGATCGAACGACGAATATTCCAAGTGATGGTTGAAACAATTTAAAGAACTCGACAGTAAATCCGTCTGATCCATGGCTTTTATTGTTTTTCATCTGTTTAAGTGCATAGCCAGCTTCATCTATAGAGATTTCTCCTTCTAATTGTTTAAGACATGAGGTAAATTAACCCTTTGAGATATTTCGTAATCCTCAACTTCCCTTTTTCCGGTACGATTTTTTTCATAAACTTTCTTCACGTCTCGTTGGATCCTTTCATCATTGAAATATTTCTAGCCATCATCTGATTGTTAACTTTGTTATATTTTTGTTTAAAAAAGTTTCTTTTTTCAAGCGAGCTAAAACATCATCTAATCTTAACTTTGTCATATTTTTGTTTAAGAAGTTTCTGTTATCAAGCGAACAAAATACTGATTGACCTTTTCCCCTTCTGCTATCCAACGTGCTCGCGATCGAATCAAACCCCCTGCATTTTAGCTTCCCTAAGTCTAATTAGTTCCTCTTTGTCCTGCTCTAAATCATGTCTTTCTTCATCAGTCAACTGTTCCTTCTTCGCTAACTTTTCAATATTCACTTCTAAACAATTCTGCTTTTCATTACTTCGGCGGTTTTTTTTTTTTTTAGTTGCAAATGCTATAGTTCTACTTCTTATTTTTTTATTAATAAAACATCTAAAAAAGATGATCTGTAGTAGTAAACTCAATTTTTGAATGCTCAATAAATGATACTTGTTCCTTGAACTGGGCAGTTACAGCATGCTCTTCTATTACAACTTTAATTTCCTCGTTAATTTCATCAATGTACTGTTTATCCCTTTAACAAAAGAACACTTAAATTTCCAGAAGGGTTATAGTTTTTGTTTCTTTAGCAAGGTTAAATTCGGAGTAAGCATTGAATGGTCTGTCCTGTACCCTGCCTTAATATCTGCATCCGTGACAATAGTGGACACATAATCTGAAACTAGGAAAAAATCAACACTACTTTGCTGCAGAGGGGAGGATCTGTTCCATGCGTATCTTTTCAATTCAGGGTTTCAACATTCTCCATATATCTGTAAGGTCTATATTAAGCATCATGTCTTCAACTTGCTGTTGTGCTTTAACATTGCTATTCTGCTTATGATTAAAATAATCCATTGAAAACATCTTGTGCGAGGTTCCAGTCCACTCCAATTACATTTTCAACACCCTACATCCTTAATATTATCTTCTAACTCAACAAAAAATCAAAAATAAAAACAGAAAAAAAATCAAGATTATCATAATTTGGTCTATACAGGTTAATTTATCAATATCATCTTAGCCAAAATGGATACAACAGCAAAAATGTAGTTTCCACCTACATCTTTGTAAACGTTTTGTACACAAAACTCAAAATCATTGTTAAAGAGAATGGTAACACCTCTTGAATTTGACATATATGATACAAAATATGTTATATAACCCCATTCTGCTCTGATACACATTTCAAGCTTGGGGTCAAAATGGGTACCCTGTAAAAGATACATCAAAAACGCTTTTCTTAAATAGTCAAACACATCCCTCCTCTTTTTCTTTTTTTTTTCTTTTTTTGATCCGCTAGGCCTCAGTGAACAAAACCTTACATATTTACTCATGTTATATCTTTATAAGTGGAGGCAGAAACACACACATATAGGCAGAAACGCCCATAATCTTGCAATGGACACTATATCTAACCGAAATACAGGCAGATAAATACAGACAAAATCGCCAATCCTTTAATGACAACCCAAAAACTCACCATCTCTCTCACAGAGGGAAAACGGCATCTCATTCAACAAAGGATTTTCTCCAGTTCAACATAACAAAGACCAAATGTATACAAGAAAAATAAGCATGAAGTAAGACAAAACAAAGAATAGTTAAAACAAACAAACAAACAAGACTATAACAACAAAACATTGTTTAATTTGGGGGAGCGATGTGCAACCTTGACGTTGGACGTTGACCTTGAGACGTTGCGATTTTAAACCCTGCTTGGATTATCTGATATTCCAGGAAACATTTGTTTCGCCAGATGCGTTATCTGGACGCGTCTCTAGATTTTTAATACGACCATGTAGTGGGCGTTCAAACTGATCGTTCTTGTTCCTTCTGTTTCGAAAATACATTTTGGATAATGTACATTACGCTCGCGTTACGATGATGACTACTTTGGTAAACAACTTCGTCACGCGACGTCCGTTTCGCTCATTAAATCGTCAATGATCACCAAACGTCTGCGGTCTCCCTTCCACGGTCTATATCCGGTAACCTTTCGTAAAGGTCACCCCTCTCAACTCGTTTTTACGACGTTTGCCATTCTCCAAAACACCATATTATTTCTTCGGGGATCGGTACCATCATTTGTGATACATTTTTTTTAAAAAAAGTTTTACAAAATGAGTTTTCCCTGAGCCAGTAGGACCCCCTATGACGCAAGTAAAAGGGTGTGTCAGCGAACATCCATCTTGAGAAAAGACACGCGCAAAAACGAGACCTCAGCACCGAATGACCCGTCCTCGCGGTGACGTCCTCTGTACCTTTACTCCCCCTTTCCCCCACACGCTCCGCTTGCTTTCAATCCTCTTTCTTTCTTTCTTTTGGTCACCTTTTCTCGCTCGACTATTTGGGTGACGCGTGGCTGACCCGAACCGACACGTAGTCCACGAGGTCACGACCTTTCCGGTCATTTCCCGTGATGTCATTTCCTGTGATGATGTCATTTCCCGTCCTTTCCGGATGACCTCCTTTCCGGTGACGTCATGCATTCCATACATTCCATCCCCATGAGGTCATTTCCCACTGATGTCATTTCTGTGATGATGTCACTTCCGGGATGATGTCACTTCCGGGATGATGTCATTTCCCACTGATGTCATTTCCTGTGATGATGTCACTTCGGGATGATGTCACTTCCGGTGACGTCATACATTCAGACATTCCATCCCCATCCCCATAGGGGTCGTTTCCAACATGATATACTACTATGGTTGCCTATTACTTAAGATCCGAAAATCTGCAGGTCATGCGCCTGTACCGATGCTACAAGAAGGCTGAACACCTCAGAGGGGCCCTCAGTCACGCTCACCGCCCATCTATTCAGACTTAAGTCTGTCAATAACTTATTCTTAGAGACTTGCCTTGGGCTAATTCGACGTAAATCTCATCATACTGGGACACAATATTAATTACAGGAAGTCCCCCCCCCCCCCCCCGCCCCCCGATTAAACATTAAACAGCAACCAATAATCCACCTCACCAAACTGCATACGAAACTGGTATAAGAAGAAGGGAAGGGCGGGGTGGATGAAAGGAGTAGGAGAGATCTAGAGGGGCTACGAAGGCGAGGAGATCAATAAAAGGAAAGAAACATGACTGAATTAGGAATGCTGGCATGTTTGTGAAGGAACAAATTCATAAGAAATGCATAATTATTGATGGGCACCAAATGCGCTGCGCTTTTTGTTTGTTGTTTGTTTGTTACCTAATCTGACACTGATATCGAGGTGATCGAACAGATTGAAAGAGTGTTAAGTCGGAGGAAAGGGAGAGAGGAGAGAGAGAGAGGAGGAGAGAGAGAGAGGAGAGAGAGAG
>JAFLJL010001313.1:37500-39662 GCA_018398815.1 Conus ventricosus | reverse complement strand
GAATATAATATTTCTTGGGACAACGAGTTAGTTTTATAACGCCCCGCCTGACCAACTTGAGAGCGAATTATAGGCAGTCTGTGCGAAATAAGTACTCTGGGGCTGAAATGCCAAGCCTATTTTAAAACTATCTTGGAAGCAATGCCAAGCCTAGTGTTTAACTATCTGGGAACATACAGTAAGACAAACCCCTTGTCTTAGGATTAAAATTTACTTGAACCCCACCCAGCTTCCTCTCTGAGAATTTGAACAATTATAATAAATGGGCCAGAATATCCTGGCAGGCTCGCCAATAAATGTCAACCTCGGGTGATGTCAAAGGAGGAAGGACAAGCGCACAGCCCAAACACACTCACCAGCTTGCTTACGATCTCATTCATATATCTGCTTCGTCACATCAAACCACTATAAAGTCTATAAACTTACTACAAATGTCATAGAAAGAAACATCAATGCATATGGAATCAAACAAAATAAAACATTCTCTCCTTCCTGAACTTCACAAAATCATTCATCTAGATCATCATTAACTAACCCGGGTATAAATAGATTCTACTTTACCGGGCCAGGTGATTTTAAAACTATTCACGAATCACTGTCTTTTCTTTCCTTTTTTTTTCTCTTTTCACTGTCACTTTCACAAGCACGACACAAACTGCGGGCACTGGTTTTGGGTTCTGCGGGCGCCTGGTCGGGTTAGACGCTGGCACTGGCGTTGGTCTGTGGTTCTGCTTGACGAAGTGACGCTGCCAGGTATGAGGTCGAACCCCGGTTAAGGTGGAACAGTGACTATCACATAAAATCTGTTCTCCTTTCTTCCTTCCTGCATTAACGCATGCACTCTCTCTCTCTCTTCTAGTCTGCTCTATCAAATGGACATGGTTGTTTTTCTTTCTTTTTTTCTTTTCTTTCTTTTCCTCTTCATTAGTTAGCAACTCTCTCTCTCCAATTTTCCCCCTTAGTTTTTCCTCTGCAGACTATCTCATGCTAATCTCTCAACTTGGTTCTCTTCTCTCCTCCCCTCATCTCTCTGCTTCTCTCTCGTCAGAGCTTACACAGAACCTCTTCCTCTCTCTCTGTCTCTCTTTTGTTTCTCCCCCCCCGTTCTTCCACTCACGCATTATTTTTTCTTTACCCCGTGCCCAAAGGGGGGATTTCCTTTGGGGCAGTATTTTACCCCTTTTCCCAAAGGTTATCTCCCTTAATTCCTTTGGGATATTAAAAATCATGACGGGCCCAACGCCTACAGGGCCTTATTTCTGGGGTTTTTTTCCCCCGGGTCTTTTAAATTTTGATTGCTTGATTTCACCCCACCCCCTTTCTCCCTTCTCCCTTCATTTTCCCGGTTCGTGGGAAATTGGCTAGTGATTTCTGGGTAGGCGCCGAGACGTTGACCAAAACTTTTGAGACCTGCCCGGGCCCGCCCTTAGCCCGGGCCCGGCTAGACAGACCGTTTTTCGGGGAAAACCTCTCCCCCTATGCTTAATTGGCGGGGATCCGGGGGAATTGGGGCCTTTGGGCCTGTTTGGCCCAGAATATTTGATTTAAAGAGCTTATGTCCGACTGGGCGGGTTTGGGGGTTTGGGACACAAAGTTTGGTTTGTTTATTTTTTCCCCCGGCCCCAGTGTCATAGATTTTTAGGGAAAAGGTTAAGACCACGTACAACCCTTTTCCCACAACCCCGGTGGATCCAAACAAAAAAACTGGCCCTTTTTCACACAAATTTGATATCGGGAACTGTTTTTGGGGTTTTGGCAAAACTTTCAATAAAATTAAAACCCGGGGAACATTATAGGTTTTTTTAAAAATAAACTCGGTGCCATTTTAAATTTCCCCCCAAAGAACACAAACTTTAAAAATTCAGCTTTGGGAAATCCCCTTCCTGTTTTTCCCGGGAACAGCTTTCGATGTAAAATCGGATGAACGAGGGGAAAGGGGCAAAAAAAGAGATGTCAAAGGATTTCCCCCAAGTTTTGCGGGCCCTGTTTTAAAACCGTGTAGGGTGGCACGGGGCGCTTTGGGGAGCGCAATTTTCAACCCCATGAAATTTGGGAGGGAAACACCCAGTTTTAATCGCTTCCTTCCGGACGCAGGCACCCAAGTTTTTTTATTTTTACTTTGGGGCCCGGGCCCCCGTTGAGGTTCAAAGGGAAGTCCGTGT
>JAFLJL010001313.1:10000-32500 GCA_018398815.1 Conus ventricosus | reverse complement strand
TCTGTCTGGTGCCCGTGGTAAAATGTGTTCCACTCGCTCAGAAAAAAAGTGGGTCGATCTTTCTGAAAATTTGCGGTTGTTCTTTAGGGTAAAGGTGATGCCCGACGTTTTGTTTATTTACAGCCGTTACTAAGGCGGGTAAGGGCCCTGTAACGCTTTTTTCTTTTTGGAATTCTCGAAAGTATTGACCGATTTTTCTGAAAATTTGTAGGTTGTTCATTATGGGTCACGAATAATGCCCGATGTTTATTTACCGTTAAAACCTTACTAACGGTGTAAGGGCCCCTGAAACGGTTTTTTCTTTTAGGAATATCTAGAAAGTATTGAGACCTTTTAAAAATTAGGGTTTGTTCATTAGGGTCACGGATGATGCTGATGTTTTGTTTCCCCGTTATACCCCGTTACTAAGGTTGTAACGGCCTGTAACGGTTTTTTCTTCTTTTTGGAATATCTCAGAAAGTACTTGGCAATTATAAGCGGTTTGGATATCTTGTGCAAATCGGATCCTCTGTCCATATGTAAGTGATGTAAAGCTGAAAATGGATTAAACAACCGTTAAAACCGTTTATTCTGCCGTTATTTCTTATATATAGGAGGATTTTAATTAAATTTGGTATATAGAAAGGTTATCACACACAAATGGCACTTCTATATAGTGTTTTAAATTTGACCGTTAAAAACCGTTATTCTTGACATATTGTCCGATTTGGTTTGAAATTTGATATGTACACAGGCTTGAGCCAGTGAGGACTAAAATACCGGTTTAAAAAGTGCATATCGGTTATATAACCGTTAAACCGTTATTTTGCCGTTATTTCTTATATATTGGTGGGTTTTAATGAAATTTTGTATTTTGAAAGGTTATCACACACAAATGGCACTTCCATGTAGTGTTTCAAAATCTGGCCGTTAAAAACCGTTATTCTTGACATATTGTCCGATTTGGATGAAATTTGATATGCACACAGGCTTGAGCCAGTGAGGACTAAAATACCGGTTTCAAAAGTGTATATCGGTTATATAACCGATAAATCGTTATTTTGCCGTTATTTTTTATATATTGGTGGATTTTAATGCAATTTTGTATATAGAAAGGTCATCACACACAAATGGCACTTCCATGCAGTGTTTGAAATCTGACCGTTTTAAAAACCGTTATTCTTGACATATTGTCCGATTTGGATGAAATTTGGTATGTACACAGGCTTTAGCCCAGTGAGGACTAAAATACCAGTTTCAAAAGTGTACATCGGTTAAATAACCGTTTAAAAACCGTTATTTTGCCTTTATTTCTTATCTCACAAAGCAGTTGGCCGATTTATAAGCGGTTTGGAAACTGGGAGTACGTTTATATGCTTCGCATCTTGTTATTTATTTAGTTTCGTTTTTTGTTTCTTTTTCTTTCCTTTCCTTTCATTTTGTCATGTCGTGTGTGTGAGTGTGTGTGTGTGTGTGTGTGTGTGTGTGTGTGTGTGCGTGCGTGCGTGCGTGCGTGCGTGCGTGCGTGCGTGCGTGCGTGCGTGTGTGTGTGACGCAATCAAACCCTCAGGACCAACGGATACTAGTTCCAGTCGCCGTGCACAGAGTCCGGTGTTGGCCGAAATGCTGTCACCTGGCATTTGAACTGCGCTGTCACGACGTTGTGTCGTCTGCTGCTAAGCGATGGCTGTGGTGTACGTACAACTAGCGGCGAGTTGTTTTGTGACTTTATTTCACACATCACATTCGCAGGCACCACAAAGACGCTGTTGAGGTAAGTTATTCCTTTTTTTTTTCTTTCTTTCTTTCTTTTTCGATCTTTATTGTCCGTCGTTATTGTTGGCTGTCGTACCTGCAGAAGGCTTGATATAGTCGAAACGCGTCGCTTCTTCGTTGCCGTTTGTTGCATTCGTTTTGCGGTCCGTCACCTATTTCATCCTCTTGTTTCTCTTCCCACCTGCAGTCACAATGCTTTCAGTTCAGCTCTTGCTAGCACGTTCATCATTGCCTGAATCTGTGTGTGTGTGTGTGCGTGTGTGTGTGTGTGTGTGTGTGTGTGTCTGGGGTGATACTGCGTCATGTACTAGCGGTGAGTCTCTTTTTATAACGTTGATTTCTGTTCGTATGCTTTGATCGTCCATTCCCTCGAGTTACGGAGTCCCCTCTTTTCTCTAACTTGTTCAGTTGTGTTTTGTCTGTGTCCCCCCCCCCCCCCCCCCCCCCCCCCCCCCCCCCCCCCCCCCCCCCCCCCCCCCCCCCCCTTTCCCCCTCAGTAAGATTTTCTCAGTTCAGAGAAATTCTCTGTCTGTTTGTCTATCTCTTTCTCAGTCTTTGTGTCTCTGTCTCTGTCTGTCTATCTGTGTGTGTGTGTGTGTGTGTGTGTGTGTGTGTGTGTGTCCGTCCGTCTGTCTGTGTGTCTGTGGCTCAGTCTCTTTGTCTGAGAGAATGTAAATATCTATGTTCAAGACCTCCCATCTTATTTTGCACGAAAACCCCCTTTTTCACATACAAATCACGTCCATCTCATATCAGTTTTGGCCAAAATTAACACCTTTTTACAACTAAAATTAACACGTCAAAACTGCCAAAAATCGACGTAATTAGTACTCTTCCTAGGACACACAAACACATACACATTGTGGTTTACGGGCGTTTATAGCCTCGCCAGTGACCCAGACAGCACATTGTGGTTTACGGGCGTTTATAGCCTGCCAGTGACCCAGACAACACATTGTGGTTTGCGGGCGTTTATAGCCGCGCCAGTGACCCAGACGAAACACGAAAATGGGAAGAGTCACTAGAGGGCAGAGAAGAGGGCCAAATTTAGACTTTCAAAAAACCCGCAAACAAGTACAAACCCACTGCAGGCATATTCCCAATTTTACACTTTTTGGATTAATATATATACTGTGCAAACTGAAAGCTTCATAATTTTATGGTGTTTATGCATATGTGTGACTGTTATTAAAATTGTTTTTTTATTTAAGCAGAATAGTTTTAAAGGTTAAACAACAACTGTGCTTTAAAGTACTTTTAGTAGCTACTTTGTACAATATTCATATTAAAAGCTTTAGCAAATTAAACACAAAAACACAACTTTTAATAATCAATTCTCTCTCACTGATCTATAAATAGATAATATATTCAGGGGAAGACAATTACTTTTATGCATAATTAAAGGGAGATAAATCACTTTCATTATCATTGTTTTTATTATTTTGATTGTTAATGATTACTCTGTGCGTGTGCTAACAAGGAAGGTAGAAATCAATACTCTACAAACTGCTGTCAGAGAGCGGAAAAAACCAGAGCTCAAAATAGACCTCAGCTGCCAAACGATCAATAGCCGCAAGCGCGTTGCGTGTGCTTTACAGGCCCATGCTGCGAGTGAATGAGAGAGGGGGGGGGGGGCAGGGAGGGAGGAGGGAGGGATGAGAGGCGGAGACAGACAGACAGAGAGAGATGAGGAGAGTGAATGAGGGAGAGAGGGGGGGGGAGAGAGGGAGACGCTGCGGCTTACTTATTTTTTAATTGTTGTTTATATTCGGGTTTTAAAAAAATGAAGGCCGAAGTAGCTACAGAGCTTATTAATATACTGTACGAGTTGGTTGGGAGAGGGGGCTGATAAAGATCAGTTAAAGAGCAGGTTTGAATAATTAATTACTGATCTTTTTTAGCGTATAAATATGCGAGAACGTGTGACGCAGGCCATCAGTAAATACCAGATTCTTGGCCCCCCCGGTTAAAGTGGTTTGCCATTTTTAGTTGATAATATGGCTCCTGAAGATGTTAATCTGACTGTTTTCTACCATTCTGAAGGAGTAGCTATTCGCTTTAATGAAGTTTCAGGTTTTACGATTAGAAAAGACTTGAATAACAGCTGAATTTACAATTAATTTTTTATTTATTTTAGATTTAAAATGGCTCCCAAAAACTCAGCGAATCTGATTTAAAAAATTTGTAATAAACTATTTGACGAAACAATGAAAGTTTTAAAACATTGATTTTAGTGAATTTGGTTTTGAGAATGATGTAAACAATATAATAAAAGATCATAGTGAACTATTTAACGAAGAAATTTCAAAGTGATGAAATTGACTGTAGTGATTCAGAAAAAGCTAAAATATTGGTGGGTGTTATTGTAAGGTTAGCGTGTCTTGAAGTGTTGCAACGCTTGGGGGGAAGAATAAAGTCGGTTTACTTACTTTTATTTACATTTATTTTTTAATTTACGTAAATATTGTGGCTTTAAAAATGACGACCACAAGTAAATTTGAGGATGGAAAACTATATTACGATGAAAGAAATATTTGGTAGTGACAAACAATTAAGCAATATGTTTAGTAAAGGGTAGACATGTATATTTTAAACCCTCAAAGTGCGAAAGCGTAGCACATGCTATCTCTAAAACCCAGAAGTCTCTTCAACGCGAGCCACCAGTAAAAGTTTTGTTGGCCGTTATGATTGATTATTTAACACCTGATGATAGTAACATGGAAGTCTGGGTTTCAACTAACAGAAAGATAGTAATCAGCTATCACGACTTTACTCTGACTGGGCTGACTACATGCTTACCCAGTTTACTTTCAAGTGAGGAGGCAAAGTTAAGGGGTTCTGGCTGGTCTGAAGGAACAGTCCTTTAAAATCGGATTGAGACAACAAAGTTCTTCCCATAGTTGGCAAAATTTTTACCTTCCTCTTCAAGAGAGTTAGTTTTAAACGAGCAGTCTTAAACATACATAATTTGACAACATGTGTTTTATGTGGTGTGTTTTAGGCCATTTACATCCTGTTAAAAATCATGCAAACAGAGTTTCCAATTATGAACAATATAAGCAAGAGCTGAACTTTGATAACACAACCTTTCCAGTGAGTATAGAAAGTATATCTCAGTTTGAAGAGCAAAACAAACAATCACTGTAAACGTATACACATGGTCTGTAGAAGTCGATCTAGTGCCCCTAAGGGTTTCTCCCAATGCTCATACTTTTGGCGATCCACTTAACAAACATGTAGACTTGATTACTGTTGAAGACGGTCTAAAGAGTCATTATGTATTATTTAGAACAATAAGCAGACTTATGGCTTTTATACAAAAGACAATTTTAAACAAGGGCTTTGTAGAGATGTTTGGTCAGAATCCCAACTATAGAAGCAGCTGCCAGTCATAGAACACATTGTAAAGTTTTGTAGACTGTGAAAAACCCAAATCCTTACACCTAAACCTGGGTCTAAAGTTGTTATAAAATTTACACAAAATGCAGATGAGCCCCTACGTGGTTTATGCTGACTTTGAATCAATCTTACCGCAGTTAATCGGCCTCACAGAACAAAAAACAATCTTATTAACCCACCATCAGATTGTTCTTATGCGTTTATTGTTGTTAGGTCAGAGGTCAACACACAACACCTGAGATTTACAGAGGTCCCACGCAGTAGTAGATTTTTAGAGCAAATGAAACAACTTCGCAATCAGTTATCCAACCAACTAAAATCTTTCAGACTTTGTTATGACCTGAAGACCAGAACGTTATAACTCATCTACACACTGCTGGATTGCGGCTTAGAGCTAACACCTAACAGTAAGACGGGGACAGTGAGAGACACGATCACATTACTGGAAAGTTCAGAAGGGGCCGCGCACAAAAATTGTAATCTTCGACTTAAGGTTGACCCAAAAATGGAAAACTGCCTATTTCTTTCATAATTTACGAGGCTACGATTCTCATTTTATCATGCAAAGCAGTGACTTCTGAATATAAAGGGGGTTCCGGCATTGCACAGTTTCAGAAAAAATACATGACTTTTACTCTTGATTGTTTATCCTTTTATGACTCTGCCCAACATCTGTGGGGGTTTAGATAAGGTTTGCGGGTCTCTACAAGACTTTCCAATCACTAACAATTATTTTGATCATCTTTTTGGGGCGTAAAGGTGTTTTACCTATGAATACATGAACTCGTGGGACAGGTTTGATGAAGACTCGCTTCCTCCTAAAACGCGCTTTCTTTTTAGTCTTAGAGGGAAAGACATAACTGACTCTGAATATGAATACGCTCAGAAAGCCTGGACAGAACTAGAGTGTCAAAAATGGGCGATTTATCCGATCAGTATCTAAAGGCTGACGTGGGTTTATTAGCAGACGTCATTCAGAATTAAGATCTACTTGCTTGAAACTTACAGCTTAGACTCATCACATTAAAATCCTCCCCCAGGCCTTTCTTGGGAGGGCATTTTAAAAAGTTACAAAAAACCCCAGTTTTGATTTTAATTTTGATCTCCCCCACACTTAGATGTTTGAAGAGGGTTTTTTAAGGGGTTTTTGCAGGCCTCACTTCCTTTAATGAAAAGCTAAAAAAAGTTTTTAGACGACTATGACCCCAAAAACCACCCAAACTATTAATGTATTTTGCGCCAACAATCTGTATGGATGGGCCTTAATAAACCCGCTTCCCCCGAGAAACTTTAAAATGAAAAAAGGGGACCCACGAGGGTTAATACTGTGTTAGTATGTTGTCACAGTTCCGCCAAATAATCCCAGGATAATTTGGAAGTAGACTTAGATTACCCTAAAGAACTAACAAACCTCCACAACGATTACCCCCTTACCCCCGGGGAAAGTTTAAAAGATAAGTCCCATCGCCCCGCCTAAACTTGACCTAATCTTAGAATTTAAAACAAAATATGGGGTCCCCATTACAGACCCCTACATTTTACTTAAGCAGGATTAAACCCTGACGGGCGTTCACAGAAAAAATTATCGGGAAACAAGCCCCCTTCATGGGGCCCAAACTTTAAAGAAGAATTGATCTTAAAAACCCAAGCCACTGACGCTTCAGAAAAAGATTTCCCCTTTAAACTGAGAACAACAGCTGTTTCGGCAAAACCCAGGGAAAATCCACCAAGCGTTAAGATGTGAAATTATTTTAAAAAAGAAAATTAACCCAATTTTAAGGTTTGCCTCAAAACCCTAACAAATAAAAGACTTTAAAAAATTTTAAACGCCCAGCCGGGTTTGGAATTAGGGATGAAAAAAAAGGATGTTAAGTTGGAAACCCGGTTTTTACGGCTTCACCGTATTAGAGTTGTAAAAGTTTTTGATGTTAAAATTTCGTAGGGATTTTTTAAAGGGGCCGCGGTACCAGAAGCAAGAGCCCTTTAAAACAGACACTGACTTTTTATTCTAGACGCCCCCCACAAAAAAGACTTTTACAAAGACTTAGAAATGAGGTGGAAAAGGGAAGCTGAGGGGGTGGTACGACACATGCACTACCCAAAAACAGTTTTTAACATTCAACGAAAACCCGGGAAGTGATTGGAAAGAAAAAAGGGATAAACCCTTAAATGGGACAGTTACAAAGAATATTTTGGGTTTGCGGTCGAAGATGTTAGCATTGCCCCAGACTTCTTTTAAAAAAGAAGGCAAAGGGAAATAAGGGGAAAAAAGTTGTCAAAAAAGAAAATAACTCACGACAACTAAAAGAAAACCCTTCTTTGAAAAAAAAGGGTTTTTTTAATCCCCAAAAAATTTTTAATCTGCCCCTCTACTCTTCACCCAAGAAACCAATTTGCTGAAAATTTAAAAAACCCCTTTTGTCCCAAACAATAACAAAAACTTACGCCCAAACCCGGGTTTTTTCATATGTGAAAGGGCATTGGAGAACTTTAAAAATTAATTTGTTTTGATTTGGGCCTGTACTTAACTTAAAAACCTTTAAAAGAACCTAATTTAAAAAACCCAAACAAAAATTTTACTTAAAAACCCTAACTATTATTTTACTTAAAAAACCTAACTATTACTTACTTAAAAAACCCTAACTAAAATTTAAAACTAAAAATTTAAATTTTTTTTTTGCATTTAAACTTGAAAATTTACTTGCACTTAACAAAAAAGTATTTCTACAACTAATTTTAACTTGTACTTATCTAGTTCTTAATTTGTACTTTATCTAGTTTTTAAAAAAACTTTTTCCATAGAAAATGGGTCTCCCGCAGGAGGTTCCCAATTTTTTTTTGCAGAAGGGGTTCTTTTTTTATTTTTTTTAAGGGGGGGTTTTTGTGACTTTGCTGCAATTATGGTGTTAAAACTTTGGGAAGCTAAAATTTCCCCCCCAAAAAAACAAAAAACAGCAAATAATAAAATTTCATCTTTTTGTTTTTTTGGGGATTGTGGTTGTTTTTTAAATTTGGGGGTTTTTGTTGGGGGTGGCGATGCTGTATTATTTTTAAAAATTTTTTTTTTTTGTGTTGGTTTTTTTTTTGGGAGTTTTTCCCAATTTCCCAGCTAGTTTACGCCCACCCTAAACCACGCCAGGTTTTTTTGGGCTTAGTAAACAAAATCCCCTGGGGTACATTCACTTGCGGAGAAATCACTTGGGGCAAATTAACTTGGGCTCCTGGGGGACGGGCCCTTTGAGCGTTTTCTTCCCTGATCGCTCATTTTTTTTTTTGCGTTTAAAATTTTTAAATATGCAAATTTAATATTTTAAAAAAGAAAATTAATCCCATGATAAAAATGGGCAAAATGCCAAAATCTGTAAAACTGTCAAGAAGAGTTTCTAGGGATTTGTTTAAAAACCGGATTTTGTGATAAGTTTTTTTTTAAAAATCTTCTTCTGAATCAACTGGCGCCATCTTATTACTAATTTAGCATATGGGACTAATCATTGTCTGCCCCACCGATCTAACCTTTTTGACCCTAACTGCGCTTCAAACCTAGTATTTATTTCTCAACGCGGAAGTAGACAGTTGCTGAATCTTTGGGACACTTTTTTTCCGGGGCCAAAAAAACTTTCTAGTTTTTCCACACGCAGCCAGAGAGTAAAATTTTTTTTCTTTTTTGGCAGTGGTCTCTGAGTCCCCCTAGGGACGGGTTGTTTGGCTCCTCACACTTTAATAGTTGGGGTCACAATCCATTTTTTAAAAAAATAAAAAATTTAATTTTAATAAATTTTTAAAAAAAACCCTGGGGTTTTTAAAGCTGGTTAATTTTGCAGTGGCCCATCGTTGGTGTTTAGTTTATTCAACCCTTGCAAAAAGTTTGTTAGGGAAATTTAAAACCCCCCAACGGGGGAAAAATAGAAGATTCGCCAAAAATAGTTTGGGAAACTTTTTTTTGCTTTAACAACAAAAGATTATCTGATTAAAAAAAAACAAAACGTCTTTTGTATTTGATTATTTTTTAATTTTTTTTTTTTTAGTTAAAAAAAGCGGTGAAAAAAAAGGTTTCCCTTTCGAAATTTTCCATTCTGCGTAATTTGCCCGCCTTTGTATAGGCTTTTAGGGGGTTTCCAAAAAAACAAAGTTTAAAATGACCGGGTGAACCCAGGAAGGGTTTGACATTGAGGGTGTTGTTAAGGTTTAAAATTGTAATTACTGCAGGGATTTCGTCAAAAGATTTTTGTTACCAGGGGGTTTTCCCCGAAAAATAAATTAAAAAATAGTAAATAATTCACATAAGAAAATTTTTTGATTAAAAAAAGATGGCGGGGGTAGTTATGATGGTAGGAGGGCTATTGTTTAACCCCCTTGGCCCTTTCTGGAAGCAAATTTTATGTTTTTGTTAAAATTTAGGTTTCCAAAGAAGAGAAATGGGAAAGCCATAACAAGGGCAATGGAAGATTTAGCTAAGGCAAGAGATGCTTATGAGAAAAACGAATTTCCACCTTTAGACTTTATTAATAAAAAAATTAAGAGAACAGGGGCTTTCCAGAGCACCCATTTCAGACTTTGATGGGCGCCCTTTAATAGTATTTCTTTTGGACAGGGGAAAAAAGTTTCTAAATCGTCACCCCCAGAACTGTCTGGGTTTTATAACCCTTGAGGAAAAAGAAGACTGCGAGAAAACGGGTTTTTTATAGGTCTATGGGACAAACTTTTTTCTCGCATATTCAATTTTAAAAATTAAAGTTTAAAAGTAATAAAAAAAACAGTTTTAAAAATAATAAGAAGATAGTTAAAAAAATGGAAAAAAATATATTATTCTCCCAAAGGTATTGGGAAAAGGGAAAGGGTGCTATTGAAAAACAAAATAAAGCTTCTAGAGTGTCTGAATCAGATGCGAAAGATGGCTTTCAAAAAAGGCCAAATTTTGGGAAATATTCTGCCCGCCCCCAAAAAAATAAAAAGGCCCCAGAAATTTGTTTTAAAAAAGTTCCAAAAGGGCACCCACCAGATGGACTTGCTGTTTCTTCCCCCATGAAAAAAGTTAGAAAAAAAAGTTTAAATATGCTTGACAGTTGTTGACATGGCTTTAAGATACAAAGACGCTGAACCCTTTTAATGGATAAAAGCCCGAACTGGGTGTGGGTGTGGCTTTACAAACAAATTTTTCATCGAGGCCCCTTAAAGAAACCCAGGAGATTAAGTTGATGATGGAAAAGAGTTTAAAAAGGGTTTTGTAAACCAACTGTTTTTAAAAAAATCTGTTACGTTAAGAGGGGATTCCCCCCCAAAAAATCGAACACAACCCTAGTAGAAAAATTTATTTTTAAAAATTTTGCTTTAACCCTGTTTACCCATTTAATTCATTTGGAAATTATGGAAAAAGAACGCAACAAAAGAAGGGTTGGAAAATTGGTTTGCAGTCTTACGCGCCGAACAATGGGGAAAAAATTTAAAGGGAACAGGTCCCTTTAAAACCCGTAAACGCAATTTAAAAAAAAAAAAAATTAGCATTACTGAAGATTGCAAGGGATCAAAAAACCCCTTACCCTTTGGATTTAAAAATAAGATTTCTTGTTGCCCCCGGGGAGGCAAAAAGGGGGATGTTGAATTAGAGCCACCAGACCCCCTAAAGGAACAAAACGTATAGAAATTTTAAAAAATCTGAAAACAACCCCTCCCCTGTTTTGATTTAAAAGAACTCTTTTTGCTAAAAAGACCCGCCCCCAAAAATCGGTTTTTTTCGTGAAGAGGGTGCAAGTTTTTCCCGCCAAACCAGTGAGGGTTTAAAAAAAAAAATAGTATTTTTTTTTGGTTTAAAATTAATTTTTTTTTAAAATTATTTTTTTTTTTCTATTTTGGGTTAACTGAAACTTGTTTGTTTTTCAATTTTTTTGTTTAAATTGGGTTTAGCGTCTACCTGTCGTGAAAAAAAAGTCTTTCCCCCCTCCTTTTGGGAAATTTTAATTTTTTGTCGGGCTTTAAACCCCACCGCGGCCATAAGCTTCTGTAATGTTTTCATCTTGAATGATTTGCTTTTTCTTAATCTTAATGAACAAAGTTTTGCGATGCTAGGGCAACAATGGCAAAGTGCTTTTGTAATTTTTTGGAGTTTTTTTTTTTTAAAAAAAGCACTTTCAATCATAACATGGCCCCTAAAAAAAAACCAAAAGAATCCCTTAAAAGCTAAAGAGGGGGGGCCCCCCCCCAGTAGCTAAAAGAGCAAAAAACTTTGCCCAGCCTTACGCTGCAAAAGCTGAGGGGCCGTAATTTCATTAAAAAAGAGTAAATTTTTAAACTTTAGCATATTTCTTTCTGGTAACTCCTTTTTATCCAAATCGCTTTCTATTTTCCTTTTTAAGTTAGTTATTTGCTTTAATCTAAAATGTTGAACCTCCATTTTTTAAATAAATTTTTTTATTAAAATTTAAACTTTTACTTTTCTTTTTTATTAATCCTTTCTGGCAACACTTTCATTTTAAAAGAGTAAAAAACCCCAAAAAAATTTTAAAAACTTAATAAAAATAAAGTCGAGTACGTTTGTTTGCTTTGTCAACCACCACGTAACCCCAAAAGAGGTTTGGGTTTCCCCCCTCTACTCAAGGGTTGTCACGAACAACCAATGGGCCTGAAAACTAAAAAAAAGCCCCATCAGGAACCAAGGTCGGGGATAACGCACGGCAACGCAGCAACACTCAACTTGCACGCATGGAAATTATGCGCAAGTACTTGCTCAAAAAGGAGACTGGGGAAAGGCGCTATCAAGCTGATAGAAGCTAGTCATAGACCCTCAACCAGGGAGTCTACCACCACCATTGGGAAGACTGGAGAAAATGGTGCATTACAAACAAGGTCAGAGACCCTCTCAATCATGTGCACGCCACATTGTCAACCATTGGCAAAAATTTTCCACTCAAGAAACCTTTCGGCAGTCTCTCTCAAAACTAGAAGAGCAGCCATTGCCTCGGTTTTAAGAGCAGCGTCAACAAAGGACGTGACGCAAGACAAAGCAGTGACAGATCTTATCAGGGGAGCAGCGGACCTAACCAAGAAGGTCACCAAGTTCTTACCCCAATGGGACTTAGCAGTGGTTCTGAACTACCTCAAGGGAAAGAAATTCAAAGATAATAAACTACTTCCTCTCAAGGAGCTCACATATAAAACAGCATTTCTGGTGGCACTGGCGACGGGCAGAAGAGTGTCAGAAATCACTAACCTGTCTGGCCTTAAGAACGGGGTAGCACATGCAACCAATGGCTCAATCAGCGTCCAGTTCTTGCCAGAGTTTTTGGCCAAAAACCAGAATCCAGAGGACTTCCCGCCTACCATCCAGATTAAACCTCTCTCAAGGGACATAGATCCAGAAGGGTTGGATGTGGCGTTGTGCCCAGTGAAAGCGCTCAAAGAATACAGAGCTAGATCACGCAAATTTCGATCGGTTTCACAAAGGGCACTGCTTCTCTCGATCAACACCTCTTACACATCGGATATCTCCAGAGCAACGTTCTCCAGATGGTTAAAGGCTACAATCAAACAAGCGTATGTAGCTCTCAACCTGGAGGATGGGTCAAAGTCTCGTGCGAGTCAAGAAAACCTGAAGGCTAGAGCACATGAGATAAGAGCCTGGGCGGCAACTATGGCATCGACCACAAACTCTCTGGCACACGTCATGCAAGCGGCGTATTGGCAATCACCTTCAGTCTTCGTAAGACACTACCTGAGGGATATCGCCCAGAGGTCTGAAGATGGCAAGCTGAGACTACCTGCAATGGTTGCGGCCCAAGCAGCAGTCCCGGCGAGACACTAAAGAGGGCAGAATGCAGGGGAACTAGGGGTAAGTCTACAAATGTTTGTTATTGAGTGTACCTTACCCCAATCTCCTGTTTTGGAAGTATAACTGGAGGTTCAGGCAATGATTATTGATTCAATTGGACAACACAGTCCCCCTTTCCTTGCTGATTGTCAGCAATATTTAATGAGATGGTTGTATGAAATATAAATGAGGTTTTGATCTAAACCTAGTTTATATTAAATACTTACCATCTCATTAAACCGTTAAACCCTCCCAGCCGTCCCCGCACTGTGTTCCGTAATAGCAGGGAGGTTTCCTTAAGGCAGATAGCCTGGAAAATAAAGTGACGCTAGACGGAACACCGGAAGAGGAAGTGCGCAGGAGAGGGGACTGGGGTTGTCTTTTTATTAAGAATCGATACAAATCGATAGTCGACCATGTTTGCCAAAATCGTTTCCCCTTAAATTTCTTATCTCTTCTAGGTAGGATAATTGCTGTCGTTTTTTGTCTTCAATCTCTGTTCGTTTGTAAACCCCATCATCTGTGTACTCAAATCCATAAACTTTTCCCTGGCACTCCTATTAGATCAAACTCAGTTGTGTCTGCTAGGTCTTTTAGCTCTACTGCGGTGCATTTAGGAGCTTTTGATTCTGGCCCGTCAGACATTCTTTTTAATATTAAAATTATAATAAACAAATTGTTATAAGCAATCAATAATAAAAAATTTCTACAATAAACAAACGTATTGAACTGGGGGTCAGTCCGTAAGCATAGCTTAGCGTGTTTAGATTTTTCTAACTGCTCTTTTTTTTTTTAACTCATCTTTGTCCCTTATTTATATTTTCACTTAAACATTCTTCAAAAACTATCTTTGTCCTTAGTGTAAAATAATACAACCGATTTTAACTGCGATCTAAAGTCTTTTAAGACAGCATTGTATTTTTGGAGTTAAGAGCCACACAGAAACTAAGGCGTGGCGACCGCTAAAGGCTAGCTTTGACAGAGCTTTTCTTTTTTTAACAATGTCTCGTTCAGCTGAACAGTCATCAATAATAAACAGTGTTTCAGTTCCCTCAAATAGTCTATAGTAATGTTCTAAACAGTCGCTCAGTTTGTCGCTGGGTTTCAACTAGAAATATATTCTCGTCTGTCCAAATAAACTTCCTTTCTTTGTAAGACTTGTTGTGCTTAATGGTTGTGCAGAATATAACAATGTGCTCGTAATGAAACCTGTATATTGTTTGTAACAAATCAAGTACGAAGACAGTTTTCCCACACCCAGTAATCCCGCAGATAAGAAACAGTGCGGATCTTTAGGCAGAAAGTTACTATCCATCTGTTTTTAATAGGTTATTTCTTCTGCATTTAAAAAGCCACGTCTTTTAGCCTGTTTTCTTCAATGTTTAACTGAGCATCACAAACCATAAAAACATGCATTTGTATTGGGGCGTTTCCGTCTGCTTTCTTGTGAATATTTATTTTTATACCATCTTGCCCTACCCTTTCTCCACTTCCAAACAATCTGTTGTCAAATGTGGATCTAAAAATCCAACCACAAACCCATAATTTGGTTATTAAGTAGTCTTCGAGTCTTACATCATAAAGGCGAAGTTTTTTACATACACGATCAACTGCAGGATCCGTTTGCCTACCGCCACGAAACAACTTTCTTATTTCATCGAAGTGTTGGTGAGGTAAAAGTCCGCCCCCCGAATACAACCGATCAGACTTGCCATTTATTGCACAGTCAACCTTCTCAATTTTTGGATTATAAAACGCTTCTGATTCTCTATGAAAAGGAGTTGTTTCTTCAGTAAACAAGAACAAAATTCCTTTTAAAGACTTCAAAGACTGATTTAGATGTATGTTCCAAAGAGTGTCTCGTTTGTTTCTATTTTTTGTAATGGAGTGTATAACGTTTCATAATAAATAACTGTTTTACTTTTATACGGGGTTAAGATTGTTCTGGCCAGTTCGGGGTTAGTAACAACATCAAACTCAAGAGAGATGTCACTAACTGTGTATTTAGCTAAAGGGTCTTCAGACAGAACAACAGAATCGCTAGGATTAAATGTCAGTGTATAGTAAGTTTTTCTTTTAGTGCACCTTGGTAATATGGCATATGCGTCTTTAACAGTTCAAAATCTAAAGGGATGCAGAATCTGTTGCCAAATGCTTCTGCTACTGCCTCATCTTTAACATCATTCTTTGCATCCTCCGCTTTAAGCCTGTGCTTGAGGCCGTTTGGGCTTTGTATTCCCTGATAAACTTTCTCTTTTCTTTCTTTTTTAGGCAGCCATAGATCAGAATAGAGGGCAAAAAATGTCTGCCTCGCCTAGTACAAAGACCTCACTACCCTCCAGTTTAATTGTTATATGTTTAAACGATAGCCCTGCCTAAATTAGCAACAACAGTAGCATTAGGATCTGTCGATTTAATATCTATTTTGAATGATAGTTTAGCAGTTCCTGGCATTATAACATCGCCAGCGCCAAGATCAGGGAACTTGACTATTAAAGTTTGTCCAGGCTCAACTGTTGATGGAGTATTTACACTAATTACAGTCTACCTTATACCTTTTACGCCATGGGGTTCCTTCTCTTTTCTGTATGGATCGAAGTCACAACCGTATGAGTTCATTTTTTATAAAACAAAAAAGAATATAAATAAAAAATATGGATGAAGATTTTGACCCGATTGATCCTGTTGGTGGAGAAGAAGAAGATGAAGAACTAGGTCCCTCATTGCAAGAAGAGCTTGAAGAAGCAGCAGGCCCATTGCGTTTAAAAAGGGCCCAATGGAGAAGGTTCTTCACTCCTTAAAGCTCGCCAAGAACTAGAAGGAGTAGGTTTTTCACTCCCTAAAGCCCGTCAAGAACTATTGCGAGAAAGAATTCAATCATTCTATAAAAGCATAGGACGAGAGCTACCAGACGTGCTTGATCCTAACGATTTTGAGGAAGATGGTGGGCATTTGTATATAAGAACGGTGCAGGGGGCCGTGTTAAAAGCTACTTCAACGCAAACCCAAACAAGTTTTTAAAACTAAGCACAATTAGGCGAAAACTCCTATTGCTAAGGCAGAACAATTAAACCTTTTAGAGCTTAGAGCCCAAGTCGTTAGTTATTTACAGAACTTGGAGCGGGGGCTGCCAACACAATCTGAAATACAAAACATACCTCTTCAAATTTAAGTCAACAAGCAGATGATGCCATTACAAAACAGATGAATCAATTAGAAGAGCAGAAGAACTAATAGCAGAAATTGAAACGAGTTTTAATGAGGAGACCCAATTAAAACAATTGAAGATTCTCCATTGCCTATGCGTGAAATCCTGGGGCTTAATGAGGCTTTACGGACAATAAGGGGTGAACTAACAAACAATTTAAGCAAAACTTGGCGAGCTAGATAGAGAGATAGAAGAAGAAAAAATAAACTGGCTGATGCAGATGATAACAATTTAGGGCGAGAAGAAAAGGCTAGAATACAGCAGAAAATACAGGATTTAAGGCTACAAAGGGGGGCCAGGTTAGAAGTGCTGTCTACTAACAGATCGCAGCTAGCATCACAAACAAGCAGAATTAGAGAAACTATAAACAGAATACTTTATGAAAACACTACGCTAGCAGAAAGAATAAGGACTCTCTTCAGAGAACAAGGGCTTACAATAGTTTAGTATATTAACAGCTGTTGGGTTTGCTATCTCCACATCGTTTATGCGTTAACAGGTAGTGCGCCAACAGGTCAGTAGCACCTCCAACGCCTCAGCCTGGTAAAAGTTGGATTAGAAAACAATTACATCATCTAGCAAACTTATTAAAGAAATTAGCAGCTAAAGCGCTTGATGCTCCGCCTGGCATAATTGGCATGTTGTTAGTTGGGGTTTGTCTACTATAGGCAAAGTTGCTGGTTATATGGGTGATCATCTGTGGACATTAGGAGTGCTAGCTGCTGGATTAATTTTTTAGTGAAATAAAGTATGGTTAATCCAGTAAAAGTTAAAAATACAACGAGGGCTGTCTTTTCGCTAGTGTGACTGTCAGTGTGAGGCAGATCAACAGGTGGAGTGCTTTTTGGGCTGCTTTCTGGCTGTGGGACGCTTATAACTGGATTGCTTTCTTCAGGGCTAGTACTTTTTTTAAAATGGATGGAGCGGGCCTTGTGTTTAAGCCTTGATTGTGCCCTAAGTTTTGGTCGTCTCCAGCTATGAGGATTTCATTGTTATAATTCTGTATCATTTCCAATCTGTAGCCTAAGGGCAGAGGGTAGCATGTATAATCTATGGCCTACAACAAAGTCAACTTTGACCTAGCATGTGTAAGAACGTTTTTGATACCTTTGTATGCTGGCAGGCAAATCAACAGCAGAGTTAATAGCGTCTTCTAAATTGGCTAGAAATTGTTTTCTGGCATCAAAGCCTGTAGACTGATCAACTATGCTAGACTTAGTCTGTGCTTGCGCTCCTAATAGACACCAAACGTATGTTCGTATGGAGTCATTGAGTCTTTGCACTCCTGGCATTGTTAGGCCTTCACTTTCATCTAAGATAAATGTTGCCCAAGCATTAGGATGTTTTTGTTCAATTGACCCTAATCGAACTTGTTTGTCTGGTTGAAAAGAGGTGTGGCCAGGCCAGTAGTCATAAGTATATTCTCTTTTTGCACCCCACAAATACAATGTGCCTAACCCATGATTGCGGTCTAACTTTTGTCTAAAATCAGTTGAAGGATTAATGTTAAATTCGTTGCAAATTCTTTCACATGCATTATTGTCCATTAGGCTTTTAAATGGTTTAAACGCGTTGTCGCTTGGAAGGGGCACTTGTAGTTCAGTTAGTATTCGTCTGTACTGGTAATAAACATGAAAGTTATATACTGACCTTACTAAAAGATTAGGATGGTTTAAATGGTTTGCATATGAAACACCACAGACAGTAGTTGCGCAGTAAATAGCAAAATTTAACTGATTCTGGTAAAACGTCATAGGGTAAGATGACCATGCTAATGGCACTCTATCACTATTATTGGCGGATTTAAATATCTAGTTAGTGGGTTTACAAGTCTGACTCGGAAGCCGTATGATTCATCTACTGCAATGGTTAAATTGCTGAAGTCCAAAGATTTGGGGTTATATAAACGCTCCTACATTGTAAGTAGCACTTTCGTTATATTTAAAAGGTTCCATTTTTTAAATTAGTTTTTTAAATAGTTATAAAAAAGATGTACATCTATATAGTCCAACAAAACAAACGTGTGTTCTTGACGTATCCAATTGACAATAGGCATGGGAGTTGTAGGATTGCCCTTAAAGAAATTGGCTTTAAAGTAAAATGGATTAACATATTTGAAAGAGCTAAGAATAACTGGGTGGATATTAAGGACGAACAAGGCAATCTATTAAAACATTTAAAAATACCCGATGGTTACTACAACTTTTGTTCTTTAAGAGAAGTATTTAGAAATTTTGACATTAAGTTAAAAATTAATGAGGCAAATCTTATAATTACTATGAATTTTCCAAAACTTGAAGAAAAAAGGGAGTACGTTTTTCCTAGAAGCCTTGCTCGAATTTTAGGCTTTTATGGCAGTGGTGAAACATATCATATTAAAACACATATGCACTTAAAAAGCGGTCTTTATGAGTATGTAGCAGTAGACCAACCGATTTTCTCGTGAACCCAATGTTGTATGTCCATTTACAACAGTTAAAAACAGATACTAATTTATTTGAGGGCTATCCATCTACAGTTCTAAGAGTGCTGCCGTCAATTAAGGCAGGGTTTTGCGATTATCAGTTAGATAGGTTTGATGGAGCCAGCCAATTTAAAGAATTAATTGAGGGACCTATAAATTCATTGGATGTAAAAATAACTAATCAAGATGGAAGACAAGTTGTTTGTTCAGATTTATTGATAGTGCTGGAAGTAGAAGAGCGTACTGTAAACCATTAGATTTTATATTCCTGGAGAGAATATAAATATCTTTGTTCACGATCACCCTATCTTATCTTGCACGCAAGCCCCCCATTTTTAATGTACTAATTACGTCGATTTTTGGCAGTTTTGACGTGTTAATTTTAGTTGTAAAAAGGTGTTAATTTTGGCCAAAACTGATATGAGATGGACGTGATTTGTATGTGAAAAAGGGGGTTTTCGTGCAAAATAAGATGGGAGGTCTTGAACATAGATATTTACATTCTCTGTCTGTCTGTCTGTCTCTCTCTCTACCTTCTCTATATCTGTCTCTCTTTCCCCTCACTGTCTGTCTGTCTCCCACTGTGTGTGTGTGTGTGTGGTGTGTGTGTGTGTGTGTGTGTGTGTGTGTGTGTGTGTGTGTGTCTTTCCGTCCTTGTCCCTGTCTCAATCTGTCTGTCTGCATGTATCTCTGTCTCTTCCCCTCACTGTCTGTCTGTCTGTCTGTCTGTCTGTCTGCCTTTCTCTCTCTCTCTCTCTCTCTCTCTCTCTCTCTCTCTCCTCTCTCTCTTCTCTCTCTCTCTCTCTCTCTCTGTGTGTGTGTGTGTGTGTGTGTGTGTGTGTGTGTGTGTGTGTGTGTGTGTGTGTGTCTGAAACACGCGCCTCGCGTTTTGTCAACACTCATGCACTCATATAACTCACACACCGTGCTCCCCGTTCATTGTCGACAAGTTTTGAACCATCTTTGGAATGGCGGAGTACTTTGACATCAGAGACAGAGAGAGAGGAGAGAGGAGAGAGAGAGAGAGAGAGAGAGAGAGAGAGAGAGAGAGACAGACAGACAGACAGACAGACAGACAGAGAGAGAGAGAAGGAGAGAGAGAGACAGAGACAGAGAGAGACAAACGTATTGAAGAAGTCAGCCAAGTGGACCACTAAATGGCACCAGGTTTGAAGAGCTGTAGAGTAGTCAGTTCCTAAACCTGTCAGTTGTACTGAGGATGTATCCACATGTTTATCACGGTGTCGTTTGTTATGTCTCGCTGGTTCCATGGCCCACTGCCCGTGCTTCTCTTGGCCTCTGGCACGTGCTTTTAGAGCTTCTCGCTGTGTTCAAGGCACGTCGTCAGTGCGTTTGTCTGCCCCTGTGGCGCATTGTTAGTGCTTCTGTCTGCCCCTGTGGCGCATTGTTAGTGCTTCTGTCTGCCTCTATGGCGCATTGTTAGTACTTCTGTCTGCCTATATGGCGCATTCTTAGTACTTCTGTCTGCCTATATGGCGCATTGTTAGTACTTCTGTCTGCCTCTATGGCGCATTGTTAGTACTTCTGTCTGCCTCTATGGCGCATTGTTAGTACTTCTGTCTGCCTCTATGGCGCATTGTTAGTACTTCTGTCTGCCTCTATGGCGCATTGTTAGTGCTTCTGTCTGCCTCTATGGCGCATTGTTAGTACTTCTGTCTGCTTCTATGGCGCATTGTTAGTACTTCTGTCTGCCTATATGGCGCATTGTTAGTACTTCTGTCTGCCTCTATGGCGCATTGTTAGTACTTCTGTCTGCCTATATGGCGCATTCTTAGTACTTCTGTCTGCCTATATGGCGCATTGTTAGTACTTCTGTCTGCCTATATGGCGCATTGTTAGTACTTCTGTCTGCCTCTATGGCGCATTGTTAGTACTTCTGTCTGCCTCTATGGCGCATTGTTAGTACTTCTGTCTGCCTCTATGGCGCATTGTTAGTACTTCTGTCTGCCTCTATGGCGCATTGTTAGTGCTTCTGTCTGCCTCTATGGCGCATTGTTAGTGCTTCTGTCTGCCCCTGTGGCGCATTGTTAGTGCTTCTGTCTGCCTCTATGGCGCATTGTTAGTGCTTCTGTCTGCCTCTATGGCGCATTGTTAGTGCTTCTGTCTGCCTCTATGGCGCATTGTTAGTGCTTCTGTCTGCCCCTGTGGCGCATTGTTAGTGCTTCTGTCTGCCTCTATGGCGCATTGTTAGTATTTCTGTCTGCCTCTATGGCGCATTGTTAGTACTTCCGTCTGCCTATATGGCGCATTGTTAGTACTTCTTTCTGCCTATATGGCGCATTGTTAGTGCTTCTGTCTGCCTCTATGGCGCATTGTTAGTACTTCTGTCTGCCTCTATGGCGCATTGTTAGTACTTCTGTCTGCCTCTATGGCGCATTGTTAGTGCTTCTGTCTGCCTATCTGGCGCATTGTTAGTACTTCTGTCTGCCTATAGGGCGCATTGTTAGTACTTCCGTCTGCCTGTATGGCGCATTGTTAGTACTTCTGTCTGCCTATATGGCGCATTGTTAGTGCTTCTGTCTGCCTCTATGGCGCATTGTTAGTACTTCTGTCTGCCTATATGGCGCATTGTTAGTACTTCTGTCTGCTTCTATGGCGCATTGTTAGTGCTTCTGTCTGCCTATATGGCGCATTGTTAGTGATTCTGTTTGCCTCTATGGCGTATTGTTAGTGCTTCTGTCTGCCTCTATGGCGCATTGTTAGTACTTCTGTCTGCCTCTATGGCGCATTGTTAGTACTTCTGTCTGCCTCTATGGCGCATTGTTAGTACTTCTTTCTGCCTATGTGGCGCATTGTTAGTGCTTCTGTCTGCCTCTATGGCGCATTGTTAGTACTTCTTTTTGCCTCTATGGCGCATTGTTAGTACTTCTGTCTGCCTATATGGCGCATTGTTAGTGCTTCTGTCTGCCTCTATTGCGCATTGTTAGTACTTCTGTCTGCCTTTATGGCGCATTGTTAGTGCTTCTGTCTGCCTCTATGGCGCATTGTTACTACTTCTGTCTGCCTCTATGGCGCATTGTTAGTATTTCTGTCTGCCTCTATGGCGCATTGTTAGTACTTCTGTCTGCCTCTATGGCGCATTGTTAGTACTTCTGTCTGCCTCTATGGCGCATTGTTAGTACTTCTGTCTGCCTATATGGCGCATTGTTAGTACTTCTGTCTGCCTCTATGGCACATTGTTAGTACCTCTGCCTGCCTATATGGCGCATTGTTAGTGCTTCTGTCTGCCTATATGGCGCATTGTTAGTGCTTCTGTCTGCCTCTATGGCGCATTGTTAGTGCTTCTGTCTGCCTATATGGCGCATTGTTAGTGCTTCTGTCTGCCTCTATGGCGCATTGTTAGTACTTCCGTCTGCCTATATGGCGCATTGTTAGTACTTCTTTCTGCCTATATGGCGCATTGTTAGTGCTTCTGTCTGCCTGTATGGCGCATTGTTAGTACTTCTGTCTGCCTCTATGGCGCATTGTTAGTACTTCTGTCTGCCTCTATGGCGCATTGTTAGTACTTCTGTCTGCCTCTATGGCGCATTGTTAGTACTTCTGTCTGCCTATATGGTGCATTGTTAGTACTTCTGTCTGCCTATATGGCGCATTGTTAGTGCTTCTGTCTGCCTCTATGGCGTATTGTTAGTGCTTCTGTCTGCCTCTATGGCGCATTGTTAGTACTTCTGTCTGCCTCTATGGCGCATTGTTAGTACTTCTTTCTGCCTATGTGGCGCATTGTTAGTGCTTCTGTCTGCCTCTATGGCGCATTGTTAGTACTTCTTTCTGCCTCTATGGCGCATTGTTAGTATTTCTGTCTGCCTATATGGCGCATTGTTAGTGCTTCTGTCTGCCTCTATGGCGCATTGT
>JAFLJL010001312.1:38174-50674 GCA_018398815.1 Conus ventricosus | reverse complement strand
CACCACACAGGGCTTGCTGGTGGAGAGGCTATACACTGACAGGGAAAGACCGACGCATTCTGCTCCCCTTTTCCCAGCGCTGCAGGCAGTGGGTGTTAAGTCAACGTGTTGAAAGACAGAGTGACAACACAAACACACAGACACTTCACCATCGCACGAGGCACATCACACAACGATTTGTCAGCAAAATTTTTGCTACAAACAGGTTGGCGACGTAGTCAGACCTAGCACAAATTTGACATGGTACAGTAAATGACGCCAACCATTTTGTTCTCTTTCCTGCTTACCTTTTCCTAGCAACACCTTACTTCTGAAAGATGTGATGACCAACAGCAGTGCCACAGCACTGAGAGGATCGTCCAGCAGGGAAATGTTGGCGTCACGGGACAAGCGCCGCCGCCAAGCTGACCCTTGCCTTCTGACCTCCCTCAGGCTGACCCCGCGTCACCGATCAGGGTGCCGTCCCCCTTGTGGCATGATCTCCAATCCTGGATTTTTAAAAAAACACACACACACAAAAAAAATTTGGGCTGGATTTTAAAAAAAACACACACACACACAGAAAATTGGACTGGAATTTTAAAAAAAAAAAACACACACACAGAAAATTGGACTGGATTTTTTTGCTTACCATGTCCTTCCAACAGTCATTCTGTGCCAAATTTTGGCATTCTCTCAATGAAGAGGCATCGGCGCAGTACAGCGACACCCTTCCCCCCTCTCCGCTTTAGTGAAGAATTTTGTGTGGAGAACTCTTGTTGCTGTAGGATCTTTTACACCTGTTAAATGCATGCTACACCTAGATATGAGTTTGCCATCTCTCCTGAAAGATTAGCAGTCAGGACTGCACTTCAGGTCTTTAGAAAGACAAGAATTAAAACAAAAACATAATCCTCAAGACCCTCTTCCCATTTGTAACTTTCTCTAAGCATGTATGACACCAAATATGCCAAAAGTCATGTTAGATTTGCTTTTACGTCTCTCTCTCTCTCGCTCCCCTCTCTCTCCTCCCCTTCTCTCTCTCTCTCTCTCTCACACACACACACACACACACACCACACACACACACACACACACAGAGAAACACACACACACACACATTCAGACAAGAGAAAGCTGAACATCTACCTTTTGCAAAGCGCTGGCTCGAACCACTTTGTCCAGTCGATTCTTGTCGTAGGCGGAGCCGAACAGGATGTTTTGCCGCACGCTGCCAGAGAAGATCCAGGCCTGCTGGGATACGTAAGCGACCCTTCCCTTCACCGACACACTCCCTGATGATGCCTGCAGCTCCCCGAGAATGGCCATCAGCAGAGAGGACTGTGGGACACGGGAAGTGATGCAGCACCGAGTCAACAAATATGCAAACATGAAACAGAAACAAATCTAAAAGAAAAATCATTACTATTCCGCCAGACAAAGGGTACAAAATGGCCGTTAAATGAAAATCTTTTTCATCCAACCTTCCCTCTGCGCCCACTTTGAAAGATAAGCGATTGCTTGTTCTTCATTTCCTTTGTCCTGATGTCGTTTGTCTTGCCTGAAGCAGACCAAAGAGGTTGAAACGCGTCGTGTTTTCTCTTGTAATTTGTTTGTCCCTTTCGTCCAGTGGAATAATAACCTTTTTCTTTCAGATTTGATTCGATTTCCGTCGATTTCTACCTGCAGTCACCACACGTTGAAACTAACTATAAAACAGAAAGACAAATAATTCAGAGTCTGTCTTGCCAGTTCTCTATGTTATCAACTTCACTGTTGTTACTGTCCTCATGACAAAATATTCAGAGCCCTGTCTTGCCAGTTCTCTATGTTATCAACTTCACTGTTGTTACTGTCCTCAGGACAAATATATTCAGAGTCTGTCTGCCAGTTCTCTATGTTATCAACTTCACTGTTGTTATTGTCCTCAGGCCAAATATCTTCAGAGTCTGTTGTGCCAGTTCTCTATGTTATCAACTTCACTGTTGTTATTGTCCTAAAACACCAGGTCATAGATGTGATGTCACAGACACTTGACAGTCACAGGTCCTTCCTTTACTTTCTCTTCAATCACGCGCAACATGGCAGAGGTATCACAACCTCTCCCAGTGGTGGACCAGTCAGTATGTCACTTGAACGGGGGTACACTTGGAAGTTTCAAGTGTTGATCGAGGCCAAGAAACGTGAATCTGATGGGGCAAATGTGTGTTGTCTGCAATAATCTGATGCCATTTTAAACTGTATGGAACCAAAGTTAACCCTCTCAGTCCTGACATAATGACTGGCAGAGGACATTCCCAGCCTGGCGTGTTTTGGCTGTTCAGATGGAAGACTGGGGCTGTTTGACTCGGGAAGTGATAACTCTGCACACCCAAAGGCCACACATCCACAGAGAGACAGTTTTTCTCTCTATCATATAAACGTTTTCACTGTGCTCAAATCATCTGGCGATGCATGGTTCCTTGATAAATCCAGGCCAAGCGGATCCTTCATCAATACTTTTCTTAATATGTCACATTGTGTTATTATTGCATTTGTGATAACTGAATACAACCTGACTGTGTCAAATATAATTTTCTGTGAAACCATGTAAATTCGTAAGGCTTCTGTATGAATTCTTTTAGAGTCTTGCTAGGAGTCTCCACATCTTATCTAAAACTTGCTTCTCTATAACGACACTTCACTTGCTCATGGTGGTGAGAAAAAAAATAAGACTGAGAAAAAGAAAATGAACCCTCACCAAATCATTCAAAATTTGCTTATTAAATGCCCCACATAATATCATAAAAAGAAACAGCTTTGAAATACTGTGTGCTTATTATTTATGCATGAATGTGGGTTAAATCTGCCAGATTTAGACCAAAAGCCAAATCTGTTCATGTGCAGAGCTACGAGTCATGAGCTACGACTCTCACCTTTCCAGCCCCTACAGGTCCTACCACTGCCAGGAGTTCTCCACCTTGACGATGGCAGAGATCTGACTGAGGGTGCTCTGCTCCAGGTCCTGAACAATAACACATAACGTCATGATGACACTCAGACCTTACATACACAGTGGGATTCAGGCTACAATAACGCATAACGTCATGATGACACTCAGACCTTACATACACAGTGGGATTCAGGCTACAATAACGCATAACGTCATGATGACACTCAGACCTTACATACACAGTGGGATTCAGGCTACAATAACACATAACGTCATGATGACACTCAGACCTTACATACACAGTGAGATTCAGGCTACAATAACAATGTCAAAACATCAATTCTTATCCACACTTGATGATGCCACCATACATTTCTTGACTTTCCTGACTTCTGCTTTTGGAACTGGGAGGTCATTACCATACAAACATTCCTCCTGTTTCAAAAGTGTGAAAAAATTTTAAAACGCACACAAATTTAATGACAACATCAACAGTCTACAGTGAATAAGATTTCCACATCACTAAATTCTGGAATTGCAAAAAAAAAAAAAAAAAAAAAAAAAAATTCTTAAATGAATAAATAGAAAAAATTGACAGTACTCCCAAACTAAAATGTTACCATACAAATACAGTACTATAACCCAGCTGTGTCAAAGGAACCATGATTCTCTGTGCAGACATGTCTTCAGAGAATTCTAAGCGCCAAGCACCTAGCTGTGTCAAAGGAACCATGATTCTCTGTGCATGTCTTCAGAGAATTCTAAGCGCCAAGCACCTAGCTGTGTCAAAGGAACCATGATTCTCTGTGCAGACATGTCTTCAGAGAATTCTAAGCGCCAAGCACCTACAACAGTTCCAAGCCGATAAGAGAACATGCCAGTCTGTGAACAACGATGCAAAATATGACAAAGAGAGCAGACTACGATGAAATTCAGACATTGATACCCACCAGTTCCATTTGGCACTCAGGTATCAATGCGAACCATGCAGTCTTCTTGCAGAACTGTTTTTTCCCATGCCACTGGCTCCTTTTTGTGTTGTTCGACCAACAGAAGAAACTTCTGCAAAATGAATGCAGCAGTAAACAGTAAAACTGCTGTGTTGATTATTGCCAGCATCACCTTTCCAAAATTATATCAAAGCATAAACCTACAAAAATTTCTTTCTTGGAAATGAATGTTTAAAAGTGCTGCCCCAAATTTCTCTATGTGAAACATCTAAATGTAATGTCTGATAAACTGTCACTTGCACTCACTTCATAAACTTATTAATGTCAAACAAAACCAAAAAACCTATATCATGAAATGTCAAATACTACTGTCATAATCTTATCACAAATTTCAGTACAACTAAGTCACAAAACCTTTGCCATACAATAATATTAATCCTTTCATAATCCATTAGAAATTAAGTAATCTAAACATATACCCTGCATGATGCATTCATGAATTTATTAAAACCAAAGCAAAATAATACAATACCTGCAAACTGGAATACCTACATTCAGTTGTAAAATATAACAAAAGGAAAAAGACTGAGAAAAAGAAACTACAGCATATTCAATGAAAACCATAAATTCCTGAAGCCTTTACATAACTGAAAATATAAACATCTACTTTGTGTCAAAAAGTATTGAAAATCAACAAATGAAGCTGCGTTAAGCCAAGCCTCAACCATGACAAATCAAGCAGATAAGATAATGTTGCTTATAGCCCAGCCGACCGCAAAGGCCACATCAGGGCTGTTACAACATCAAGCAGAGCCTGTCATGTGCAAATATATTTTTATCAGCAACTGCTCAAAATGCATAACCAAAGCAAACAAATATTCATTGCATGTAAGATTGCTGCAATGTGTGAGCACTATGAGTTGGAATATCTCAAGATTGATAATAACTTAAACCTTGTAGCTATCTTGGAGGGGCTTAAAAAATAAAATAAAAAAAGAAGAAGAAGAAGAAGACAGGTTTGCCGGCTGAAAACAAAATTTGACTCTCACACACATTATTGATTTTTGCATTACGTAAAAAGTCAAAACATCATTTGATTTTTGAATTATTAACAAGGTCAAAACATCTGATTTTTTAATTATGTAAAAAGTATTTTTAATTATGTAAAAAGTATAAGTATCAAAACTGCACACTAATTCATCTGGTGAGCAACCACTCCTTTCTCTTAAAACAGACAGTAAAACAACCTTAAAACCAGGTGTGCACTTGACACATCCATCCAACCAGTTACTTGAGAGAGAGAGAGAGAGAGAGAGAGAGAGAGAGAGAGAGGGGGGGGGGGGAGGAGGAAGGAGAGAAAAGAGAGAGCATGTGACACATTCTTTCCCATGGTATGTCTACATACAATTCAGAGATCTGTTCTTGTATCCATGGAAAAAAAAAAAAAAAAAAAAAACACCCCCGAAAATGCTCAGCCAGAAGCATAGCGCAGGAAGCAGCAATCTATCTCATTCTACACCTGTTCCTACCTCATGCCTACTCTCCCTGACTGGGATACGTTCCAGCTCCTGTTTTGCACATTCCCAGTACAAAACACACAAAAAAGCAACTTTGTTTCTCCCCCTTTCCTCCCTGCCTTCCCTTTCTCCTCCACTTCCCCCCCCCACCCCCACCTCACATCCCTTCTCCCTCCACCACCCCCCACCACCCACCTCACATCCCTTTCTCTCCTCCACTTCCCCCACCCCCACCATCACATCCCTTTTCTCCCTCCACTCCCCCCACCCCCACCTCACATCCCTTTCTCCCTCCACTCCCCCCACCCCCATCTCACATCCCTTTCTCCCTCCACTCCCCCCACCCCCCCACCTCACATCCCTTTTCTCCCTCCACTCCCCCCACCCCCACCTCACATCCCTTCTCTCCCTCCACTCCCCCCACCTCACATCCCTTTCTCCCTCCACTCCCTCCCCACCCCCACCTCACATCCCTTTTCTCCCTCCACTCCCCCCACCTCACATCCCTTCTCCCTCCACTCCCCCCACCCCCCACCTCACATCCCTTTCTCCCCTCCACTCCCCCCACCCCCAACCTCACATCCCTTTCTCCCTCCACTCCCCCCCACCTCACATCCCTTTCTCCCTCCACTCCCCCCACCTCACATCCCTTCTCTCCCTCCACTCCCCCCACCCCCACCTCACATCCCTTTCTCCCTCCACTCCCCCCCACCCCCACCTCACATCCCTTTCTCCCTCCACTCCCCCCACCCCCCCTCACATCCCTTTCTCCCTCCACCTCCCCCCACCCCCACCTCACATCCCTTTCTCCCCTCCACTCCCCCCCACCCCCACCTCACATCCCTTTCTCCCCCCCTTCCCCCCACCCCCACCTCACATCCCTTTCTCCCTCCACTCCCCCCACCCCCACCTCACATCCCTTTCTCCCTCCACTCCCCCCCACCCCCACCTCACATCCCTTTCTCCCTCCACTCCCCCCCCCACCCCCACCTCACATCCCTTTCTCCCCCCACTTCCCCCCACCCCCCCCACCTCACATCCCTTTCTCCCCCCACTCTCCCCCACCCCCACCTCACATCCCTTTCTCCCTCCACTCCCCCCACCTCACATCCCTTTCTCCCCCACTCCCCCCCACCCCCACCTCACATCCCTTTCTCTCCCTCCACTCCTCCCCCACACCTCACATCCCTTTCTCCCTCCACTCCCCCCACCACCACCCCACCTCACATCCCTTTCTCCCTCCACTCCCCCCACCCCCACCTCACATCCCTTTCTCCCTCCACTCCCCCCACCCCCACCTCACATCCCTTTCTCCCTCCACTCCCCCCACACCCCCACCTCACATCCCTTTCTCCCTCCACTCCCCCCACCCCCACCTCACATCCCTTTCTCCCTCCACTCCCCCCACCCCCACCTCACATCCCGTTCTTCCTCCACTCCCCCCACCACCCACTCACATCCCTTTCTCTCCTCCACTCCCCCCACCCCCCCCACCTCACATCCCTTTCTCTCCCTCCACTCCCCCCACCCCCACCTCACATCCCTTTCTCCCTCCACTACCCCCACCAACCCCCCCCCCCCACCCCACCTCACATCCCTTTCTCCCTCCACTCCCCCCACCCCCACCTCACATCCCTTTCTCCCTCCACTCCCCCCACCCCCACCTCACATCCCTTTCTCCCCTCCACTCCCCCCACCCCACCTCACATTCCCTTTCTCCCTCCACTCCCCCCCCCACTCCCACCTCACATCCCTTTCTCCCCTCCACTCCCCCCACCCCCACCTCACATCCCTTCTCCCTCCACTCCCCCCACACCTCACATCCCTTTCTCCCTCCACTCCCCCCACCCCCACCTCACATCCCTTCTCCCTCCACTCCCCCCACCCCCACCTCACATCCCTTTCTCCCCTCCACTCCCCCCACCCCACCTCACATCCCTTTCTCCCTCCACTTCCCCCACCCCACCTCACATCCCTTTCTCCCTCCACTCCCCCCACCCTCACATCCCTTTCTCCCTCCACTCCCCCCACCCCCACCTCACATCCCTTTCTCCCTCCACTTCCCCCACCCCACCTCACATCCCTTTCTCCCTCCACTCCCCCCCACCTCACATCCCTTTCTCCCTCCACTCCCCCCACCCCCACCTCACATCCCTTTCTCCCTCACTCCCCCCACCTCACATCCCTTTCTCCCTCCACTCCCCCCACCCCCACCTCACATCCCTTTCTCCCTCCACTTCCCCCACCCCACCTCACATCCCTTTCTCCCTCCCCCCCCCCACCTCACATCCCTTTCTCCCCCTCCACTTCCCCCCACCCCCCACCTCACATCCCTTTCTCCCTCCACTCCCCCCACCCCACCTCACATCCCTTTCTCCCTCCACTCCCCCCACCCCCACCTCACATCCCTTTCTCCCTCCACTCCCCCCCACCCCACCTCACATCCCTTTCTCCCTCCACTCCCCCCCACCCCCACCTCACATCCCTTTCTCCCTCCACTCCCCCCCACCCCCACCTCACATCCCTTTCTCCCTCCACTCCCCCCCACCCCACCTCACATCCCTTTCTCCCTCCACTCCCCCCCACCCCCACCTCACATCCCTTTCTCCCTCCACTCCCCCACCACCCCCACCTCACATCCCTTCTCCTCCACTCCCCCACCCCCACCTCACATCCCTTTCTCCCTCCACTCCCCCCCACCCCACCCTCACATCCCTTTCCCTCCACTCCCCCACCCCCCACCTCACATCCCTTTCTCCCCCCACTCCCCCCACCCCCCCTCACATCCTTTCCCTCCCCCCCCACCCCCCCCACCCCCACCTCACATCCCTTCTCCCCCCACTCCCCCCACCCCCACCTCACACCCTTTCTCCCTCCACCCCCCCCAAACCCCACCTCACATCCCTTTCTCCCCCCACTCCCCCCACCCCCACCTCACATCCCTTTCTCCCTCCACTCCCCCCACCCCCACCTCACATCCCTTTTCCCTCCACCCCCCCACCCCACCTCACATCCCTTTTTCCCTCCACTCCCCCCACCCCCACCTCACATCCCTTTCTCCCCCACTTCCCCCACCCCCACCTCACATCCCTTTCTCCCACCACTCCCCCCACCCCCACCCACATCCCTTCTCCCTCCACTCCCCCCCACCCCCACCTCACATCCCTTCTCCCTCCACTCCCCCCACCCCCCCCCACAACCCTTTTCCCCCCACTCCCCCCACCCCCCACCTCACATCCCTTTCTCCCTCCACTCCCCCCACCCACATCCCTTTCTCCCCCCATTTCCCCCCAACCCCCACCTCACATCCCTTTCTCCCTCCACTCCCCCCCACCCCCACCTCACATCCCTTTCTTCCCTCCACCCCCCACCCCACCCCCACCTCACATCCCTTTCTCCCCCTCCACTCCCCCCACCCCCACCTCACATCCCTTTCTCCCTCCACTCCCCCCACCCCCACCCACATCCCTTTCTCCCTCCACTCCCCCCACCCCCCCACCTCACATCCCTTTCAAAAAAGACCTTCCAATCAAAGACTTTCTGTTGTGAATTTCTGTTTGTTTGTTTTTTTTTGTTCTTTTGGGTTTCTAGGCATGTCTATTTTAGACAGATAGATAGACAGACAGACAGACAGATACATAGATGGATAGGTAGGTAGATAGGTAGACAGATAACAGATAGATAGATAGAGATGGTGTACATACATACATAGATTTGACATCCAATCATCCCCCTCATTACAAAAAAAAGGCTCAAATTCTAAGCCCCTTCATGCCCTGCTCTCGTGATGACCTCAGTTTCAATTTCCACACCCTGTCGATGCCTCATGTTGAGTTAATGAGGACCGTCATCAACAGACGTGGTGATGCCCTCCAGAACAGGACCATCATCAGACAGATGTGGTGATGCCCTCCAGAACAGGACCATCATCAGACAGACGTGTGATGCCCTCCAGAACAGGACCATCACCAACAGACATGGTGATGCCCTACAGAACAGGACTGTCACCAGACAGACGTGGTGTTGCCCTCCAGAACAGGACCATCACCAGACAGACGTGGTGATGCCCTCCAGAACAGGACCATCACCAGACAGACGTGGTGATGCCCTCCAGAACAGGACCATCATCAGACAGACATGGTGATGCCCTCCAAACAGGACTGTCACCAGACAGACGTGGTGATGCCCGCCAGAACAGGACTGTCACCAGACAGACGTGGTGATGCCCTCCAGAACAGGACCATCATCAGACAGACGTGGTGATGCCCTCCAGAACAGGACCATCATCAGACAAGACGTGGTGATGCCCTCCAGAACAGGACCGTCATCAGACAGACGTGTGATGCCCTCCAGAACAGACTGTCACCAGACAGACGTGGTGATGCCCTCCAGAACAGATCGTCACCAGACAGACGTGGTGATGCCCTCAACAACAGGACTGTCACTCAGACAGACGTGGTGAAGCCCTCAACAACAGGACTGTCACCAGACAGACGTGGTGATGCCCTCAACAACAGGACTGTCACTCAGACACACATGGTGATGCCCTCAACAACAGGACTGTCACTCAGACAGACGTGGTGATGCCCTCAACAACAGGACTGTCACTCTCAGACAGACGTGGTAAAAAGCCCTCCAGAACAGGACGCTCACTCAAGCTGCCTCCATGCTTAAAGCAACTCTCTCTGAAGAAGGGATCAGTAGATGGCGTCCTGCACACAACCGGATCAGTAGATGGTGTCCTGCACTGGGCGGATCAGTAGATGGTGTCCTGCACAAGGCGGATCAGTAATGGTGTCCTGCACTGGCGGATCAGTAGATGGTGTCCTGCACAAGGCGGATCAGTAGATGGTGTCCTGCACTGGGGGATCAGTAGATGGTGTCCTGCACTGGGCGGATCAGTAGATGGTGTCCTGCACTGGGCGGATCAGTAGATGGTGTCCTGCACACGGCGGATCAGTAGGTGGTGTCCTGCACTGGGCGGATCAGTAGGTGGTGTCCTGCACTGGGCGGATCAGTAGATGGTGTCCTGCACACGGCGGATCAGTAGATGGTGTCCTGCACACGGCGGATCAGTAGATGGTGTCCTGCACACGGCGGATCAGTAGATGGTGTCCTGCACACGGCGGATCAGTAGATGGTGTCCTGCACTGGGCGGATCAGTAGATGGTGTCCTGCACACGGCGGATCAGTAGATGGTGTCCTGCACACGGCGGATCATAGATGGTGTCCTGCACACGACAGATCAGTAGATGGTGTCCTGCACTGGGCGGATCAGTAGATGGTGTCCTGCACACGCGGATCAGTAGATGGTGTCCTGCACTGGGCGGATCAGTAGATGGTGTCCTGCACAAGGCGGATCAGTAGATGGTGTCCTGCACTGGGCGGATCAGTAAGATGGTGTCCTGCACTGGCAGATCAGTAGATGGTGTCCTGCACTGGGCGGATCAGTAGGTGGTGTCCTGCACACGGCGGATCAGTAGATGGTGTCCTGCACACGGCGGATCAGTAGATGTGTCCTGCACACGGCGGATCAGTAGATGGTGTCCTGCACTGGGCGGATCAGTAATGGTGTCCTGCACTGGGCAGATCAGTAGATGGTGTCCTGCACGGGGCGGATCAGTAGGTGGTGTCCTGCACAGGCGGATCAGTAGATGGTGTCCAGCACTGGGCGGATCAGTAGATGGTGTCCTGCACTGGACGGATCAGTAGATGGTGTCCTGCAACACGGCGGATCAGAGCAGGCACCACACAACACGACACCAATGACCAGACATCAGTGCAGTGCCTTCTCCGGTGGTTGCCTCATGACGGTCTGGTATCGACTGCTCCCTCCTATAGGGGCCATGATGTTTGTGATGCAACCAGACAAATAAGAATGTATAGCTGTATATATGGAAGAACTGCAGTTAGCAGCACAGTGAGTAACTAATGCCATAGATAGAAGCATGGGAGAACATACCCAAAAAAAATCCTTCCACTGAAGACATTAATTTAAAAATGAAAAAACTGGGGAGGTAATTCTTTAAAGCTTTCATGTCCCTTTCTTTCTTCACGCCACCCTAAGCATCATGGTCATGTGTGCCTGCAGGCTCCAAAAATCAGCCTGAACGTGTTTCCGTGCTAACAGCTTTACAGCAGCAAATACAGCTCAGGCATACACTTCAGCCCATGCAATCAATCATTCAATCAATTCATCAATCTATCTGTGTATCTATCCATCAATCTAGATAGATAGACATGCAGAGATAGAGAAAGAAAGAGGCAGATGACAGACAGATAGAAAGATACCAATAAACACAAACACTGAAAACAAACACCCAAACACTCAAAAATACAGCAGCAGTACACACGAAATTATTCACACTGTACAAAGTGTTTTTGCCCATATTTTCCATATCCCCATCAGCAGAAAGGAACAAAAGATAAATGGTATAACAACAAGCAAGCTTCCTTGACAACAGTAACACTTTCATTCTTTCGTCCGCCTTTCTCTCAAACTCAAAACCCACTTGAAACACCAAGTTTATTTTTCAGTGCTACCTACCTGTCATATTAACTAATCTTCAATTGTAAGTCATAAACTTTGTTGTCCAATTAGACGAGGATTAATACTTTTTTTTTGCTAAATGACAAGTAGCAATTCTTCAATTTCTAGAATTTGCTACTTATCATTTAAAAAAAAATTTTTTTTTAATAACTTTTTCTTCCATCAAAAAGTTTCAGACTTCTTTCAAACATCTTACATGTAGCAGAAAAATTAGTTAAAGGGGCTGGCTATTCACTGCTAAGACCCTTTGTTTTCCCATTCCCTTCCTTTTCCTTTTGCCATCAGAGAAATCTCCTTGGAGTCTGCGAAGACTCACAAATCAACAACAACAAAAAGTATCTGTTCTCTATTTGATCACTGCTGAAAAGGGTTGGTTTTTTTTTTTTGTCTGTTTATTTGTTAGTTTTGTTTTGTTTGTTTGCTTGTTTGTTTATCTATTTGTTGGTTTTTGTTTTCAAAAATGTATATAAGTACTAGGTGAATGTTTTAATTCTACAGGAAGATAGTCTATGCTGTGAGCAAGTGAGTTTTTTCTTTATTGTTAGTGACACTGTGCCCTATCAGATTTGGCT
>JAFLJL010001312.1:35000-37174 GCA_018398815.1 Conus ventricosus | reverse complement strand
CGAATTTATGTTTTTTTTAAAAGGAAGCGCTGTGTTTCTCATAGCTACTTTCTAAAATGTTCCTATACTATGTTTTTTGGATTGAAATCGATGGATAAATGTTAAGGAAGGTTGACTCGTGGCAAATTTAACAGGTTTGCATTAACATTTAATTAATTGAGATTAGGGCCTGTATCATGTGTGACATGATTTGACCAATACAAGCCCTCTTTTCCTTACTTCAGTATTTTATTTTCGATGGACGCCTACTCTTTCTTATTGGACGGACCTCATTTTTCTGCTTTTCATTTTTCTATCTGCTGCTTTCCTCCCTCTTATCTCCCTCGTACACTCTTCTTTTCTTTGGTCTCGACCAACTGACCACTACCCTCTGACACTGACCAAACTGGAATCGTATTCCCAGCATGGTACTGACCCCAGCCTTAGGGCTTGTTGTTTGCTTGTTTGGGGTTTCTCTGGTGGTTCGCGGTCTGGCTGATTCCTCTGAACTCCCGGGCCTACCTCCTCCTTGGCTGCGGTGCTGGGGAGAGCTGCTGAGGCGACGGCAGGAGGGGTGCTGTGACCTCCCACTGACGGCTGGAAGTCCCGACTTCCATCAAGACATCATTGGACTTGGACTTGGTTGACACAAGATGAGTGTACTGGTCGGAAGTGTCTGAGTGGAGTGGTAGTGGTCCAGGCCCCTCTGTCTCCTCTGCGTTTTGTTTTTTTTTCTTTATTTTTTTTTTTTTTTTCTTTTCTTTCCTGAAAATTCAGGCCCTGTGATGTGACCATATTTAGATTGTCTCTATTTCTTCTTTTCTTTCTAAGGAAAATAGAGGTGTAATTTGGGGCATCCCGGACGGGTGGACTTAACATTGTTTTTCCTTATTATTATTATTTTTGACCCCTATCTAGTAGTTAATCTCTCTGTATCTCGCTCTTCTTTCCTTCCTTTCTCCTGTGTTCTCTCTGTCCTCTCTCTTCTACCAGTGTTCCCACCCCACTTAGTGTGTGCATGTGAGTGTGTTGTAATGTGCAATAAAATTGTCTTTGAGTGTATGTCCTGGGTCCTTGTGCTTTGTGGTGAGTGTGGTATGGGTGCCTGACTCCACTCTCCCTGTGGTTCGGACCGTCGGGACCCCCAGTACTTGTTGCTTACAGCCCAGCCGACCGCAAAGGCCATATCAGGGCTGTCACTGCGTTGAAGAGATCTTGATTGAATGGCTCGTGAATCATGCCAAATAGGAATAATGCACATGTTTGGATAAGTACGTGTGAGAAAAATAAAAAACAACATTTCTTACTGGAAATTCTGAAATCTGCTTGAACAGTTGTAACTGAAGCCTGATGTCATGCATATGTTTGAGGAGAGTCAGTGAACAATCACTTGCCTAAACTCAAAAGTTAATTCTACAAAAGCTAGTTATATTAAAATGTTTTCAATGTTAAAAGTCAACATAAAATGTGATGGAAATAGACGTGTTAAAAAATATTCATTAGCCTTTGAAACGTCAATCACACACATAAGATAAGATAAGATAATGTTGCTTATAGCCCAGCCGACCGCAAAGGGCCACATCAGGGCTGAATCACACACATCATAATACTATCACTACTACTGTCTTAAAATATGCCACAAATACTCTGTATAAATATATTTTCTTTACCACAAAACACAAAGACATGAAAACGAAAACTATATATCCTTAACTCTAAGTCAGCCTCTCAAATTCTATCAAGTATTCTATTTTGACTTAAATCTGACTCCTGAGTTCTTCTTTAAAATGCTGGGAAGGATTTGTTCACTCAGCAAACTGGCAAGACCCTTTCCTTTCAATGGAGGATTAGTGACTGTCCTGCATTTCAACTGTGGTTGTGAATAACCTGCCCCCTCATCACCTTCACACCCATCCCCCCCCCCCCCCCCCCCACTCCCCACTCCCGACCGCCAAATTTGCCATAGGGATAGGAAAACGCCTTTGTTTTTTGTTTTTTATATGCAACACCTTTAGCTCAACAACGACATACTAGAAATAGAGACTTGTTTGTTGTTATCATGACGATCTTTTGGCTAAATTGGAAAAAAAAAAAAATCAAATGGCCTCACACAAAATGATTATTAAAAAAAAGCATACAAATTATACTCAACTTGAAACTCCAAATTCCACATCAATTCTGTGCCCAATCTGAGG
>JAFLJL010001312.1:0-30000 GCA_018398815.1 Conus ventricosus | reverse complement strand
ACTTTGTCCAGTCGATTCTTGTCGTAGGCGGAGCCGAACAGGATGTTTTGCCGCACGCTGCCAGAGAAGATCCAGGCCTGCTGGGATACGTAAGCGACCCTTCCCTTCACCGACACACTCCCTGATGATGCCTGCAGCTCCCCGAGAATGGCCATCAGCAGAGAGGACTGTGGGACACAGGAAGTGATGCAGCACCGAGTCAACAAATATGCAGAACATGAAACAGAAACAAATCTAAAAGAAAAATCATTACTATTCCGCCAGACAAAGGGGTACAAAATGGCCGTTAAATGAAAATCTTTTTCATCCAACCTTCCCTCTGCGCCCACTTTGAGAAGATAAGCGATTGCTTGTTCTTCATTTCCATTGTCCTGATGTCGTTTGTCTTGCCTGAAGCAGACCAAAGAGGTTGAAACGCGTCGTGTTTTCTCTTGTAATTTGTTTGTCCCTTTCGTCCAGTGGAATAATAACCATTTTTCTTTCAGATTTGATTCGATTTCCGTCGATTTCTACCTGCAGTCACCACACGTTGAAACTAACTATAAAACAGAAAGACAAATATATTCAGAGTCTGTCTTGCCAGTTCTCTATGTTATCAACTTCACTGTTGTTACTGTCCTCATGACAAATATATTCAGAGTCTGTCTTGCCAGTTCTCTATGTTATCAACTTCACTGTTGTTACTGTCCTCAGGACAAATATATTCAGAGTCTGTCTTGCCAGTTCTCTATGTTATCAACTTCACTGTTGTTATTGTCCTCAGGCCAAATATCTTCAGAGTCTGTTGTGCCAGTTCTCTATGTTATCAACTTCACTGTTGTTATTGTCCTAAAACACCAGGTCATAGATGTGATGTCACAGACACTTGACAGTCACAGGTCCTTCCTTTACTTTCTCTTCAATCACGCGCAACATGGCAGAGGTATCACAACCTCTCCCAGTGGTGGACCAGTCAGTATGTCACTTGAACGGGGGTACACTTGGAAGTTTCAAGTGTTGATCGAGGCCAAGAAACGTGAATCTGAATGGGACAAATGTGTGTTGTCTGGCAATAATCTGATGCCATTTTAAACTGTATGGAACCACGTTAACCCTCTCAGTCCTGACATAATGACTGGCAGAGGGACATTCCCAGCCTGGCGTGTTTTGGCTGTTCAGATGGAAGACTGGGGCTGTTTGACTCGGGAAGTGATAACTCTGCACACCCAAAGGCCACACATCCACAGAGAGACAGTTTTTCTCTCTATCATATAAACGTTTCACTGTGCTCAAATCATCTGGCGATGCATGGTTCCTTGATAAATCCAGGCCAAGCGGATCCTTCATCAATACTTTTCTTAATATGTCACATTGTGTTATTATTGCATTTGTGATAACTGAATACAACCTGACTGTGTCAAATATATTTTCTGTGAAACCATGTAAATTCGTAAGGCTTCTGTATGAATTCTTTTAGAGTCTTGCTAGGAGTCTCCACATCTTATCTAAAACTTGCTTCTCTATAACGACACTTCACTTGCTCATGGTGGTGAGAAAAAAAATAAGACTGAGAAAAAGAAAATGAACCCTCACCAAATCATTCAAAATTTGCTTATTAAATGCCACACATAATATCATAAAAAGAAACAGCTTTGAAATACTGTGTGCTTATTATTTATGCATGAATGTGGGTTAAATCTGCCAGATTTAGACCAAAAGCCAAATCTGTTCATGTGCAGAGCTACGAGTCATGAGCTACGACTCTCACCTTTCCAGCCCCTACAGGTCCTACCACTGCCAGGAGTTCTCCAGCCTTGACGATGGCAGAGATCTGACTGAGGGTGCTCTGCTCCAGGTCCTGAACAATAACACATAACGTCATGATGACACTCAGACCTTACATACACAGTGGGATTCAGGCTACAATAACGCATAACGTCATGATGACACTCAGACCTTACATACACAGTGGGATTCAGGCTACAATAACGCATAACGTCATGATGACACTCAGACCTTACATACACAGTGGGATTCAGGCTACAATAACACATAACGTCATGATGACACTCAGACCTTACATACACAGTGAGATTCAGGCTACAATAACAATGTCAAAACATCAATTCTTATCCACACTTGATGATGCCACCATACATTTCTTGACTTTCCTGACTTCTGCTTTTGGAACTGGGAGGTCATTACCATACAAACATTCCTCCTGTTTCAAAAGTGTGAAAAAATTTTAAAACGCACACAAATTTAATGACAACATCAACAGTCTACAGTGAATAAGATTTCCACATCACTAAATTCTGGAATTGCAAAAAAAAAAAAAAAAAAAAAAAAAAATTCTTAAATGAATAAATAGAAAAAATTGACAGTACTCTAAACTAAAATGTTACCATACAAATGACAGGTACTATAACCCAGCTGTGTCAAAGGAACCATGATTCTCTGTGCAGACATGTCTTCAGAGAATTCTAAGCGCCAAGCACCTAGCTGTGTCAAAGGAACCATGATTCTCTGTGCATGTCTTCAGAGAATTCTAAGCGCCAAGCACCTAGCTGTGTCAAAGGAACCATGATTCTCTGTGCAGACATGTCTTCAGAGAATTCTAAGCGCCAAGCACCTAGCAACAGTTCCAAGCCGATATGAGAACATGCCAGTCTGTGAACAACGATGCAAAATATGACAAAGAGAGCAGACTACGATGAAATTCAGACATTGATACCCACCAGGTTCCATTTGGCACTCAGGTTATCAATGCGAACCATGCAGTCTTCTTGCAGGAACTGTTTTTTCCCATGCCACTGGCTCCTTTTTGTGTTGTTCGACCAACAGAAGAAACTTCTGCAAAATGAATGCAGCAGTAAACAGTAAAACTGCTGTGTTGATTATTGCCAGCATCACCTTTCCAAAATTATATCAAAGCATAAACCTACAAAAATTTCTTTCTTGGAAATGAATGTTTAAAAGTGCTGCCCAAATTTCTCTATGTGAAACATCTAAATGTATGTCTGATAAACTGTCACTTGCACTCACTTCATAAACTTATTAATGTCAAACAAAACCAAAAAAACCTATATCAGTGAAAATGTCAAATACTACTGTCATAATCTTATCACAAATTTCAGTACAACTAAGTCACAAAAACCTTTGCCATACAATAATATTAATCCTTTCATAAATCCATTAGAAATTAAGTAATCTAAACATATACCTGCATGATGCATTCATGAATTTATTAAAACCAAAGCAAAATAATACAATACCTGCAAACTGGAATACCTACATTCATGTTGTAAAATATAACAAAAGGAAAAAGACTGAGAAAAAGAAACTACAGCATATTCAATGAAAACCATAAATTCTGAAGCCTTTACATAACTGAAAATATTAAACATCTACTTTGTGTCAAAAGTATTGAAAATCAACAAATGAAGCTGCGTTAAGCCAAGCCTCAACCATGACAATCAAGCAGATAAGATAATTTGCTTATAGCCCAGCCGACCGCAAGGGCCACATCAGGCTGTTACAACATCAACAGAGCCGTCATGTGCAAATATATTTATCACAACTGCTCAAAATGCATAACCAAAGCAAACAAATATCATTGCTGTAAGATTGCTGCAATGTGTGAGCACTATAGTTGAATGATCTCAAGATTGATAAATAACTTTAAACCTTGTAGCTATCTTGAAGGGGCTTAAAAAATAGAAATAAAAAGAAGAAGAAGAAGAAGACAGGTTTGCCGGCTGAAAACAAAATTTGAACTCCACACACATTTTTGATTTTGCATTACGTAAAAAGGTCAAACATCATTGATTTTTGATTATGTAACAGGTCAAAACATCTGATTTTTTAATTATGTAAAAAGTATTTTTAATTATGTAAAAGTATAAGTATCAAAACTGCACACAATACATCTGGTGAGCAACCACTCCTTTCTCTTAAAACAACAGTAAAACAACCTTTAAAACCAGGTGTGCACTTGACACATCATCCAACCATTACTTGAGAGAGAGAGAGAGGAGTAGAGAAGAGGAGAGAGAGAGAGGGGGGGGGGGGGAGGAAGGAGAGAAGAGAGAGCATGTGAGCACATTCTTTCCCATGGTATGTCTACATACAATTCAAGATCTGTCTTGTATCCATGGAAAAAAAAAAAAAAAAAAAAACACCCCAATATGCTCAGCCAGAACATACGCAGCAGCAATCTATCTCATTCTACACCTGTTCCACCTCAAGCACTACTCTCCTGACTGGATACGTCCCACTCCTGTTTTGCAACATTCCCATTACAACCAAAAAACACTTGTTCCCCCCTTTCCTCCCCCTTCCCCTTCCTTTACCCCTTCTCCCTTCCACTCCCACCCCACCTCACATCCCTTTCTCCCCCACTCCCCCCACCCCCACCTCACATCCCTTTCTCCCTCCACTCCCCCCACCCCCACCTCACATCCCTTCTCCTCCACTCCCCCCCCCCTCACATCCCTTTCTCCCTCCACCCCCCCCCACTCACATCCCTTTCTCCCTCCACTCCCCCCACCCCCACTCACATCCCTTTCTCCCTCCACCCCTCCCCCCACCCCCACCTCACATCCCTTTCTCCCTCCACTCCCCCCACCTCACTCATCCCTTTCTCCCTCCACTCCCCCCCACCCCCACCTCACACCCCTTTTCCCTCCCTCCACTCCCCCCACCTCACATCCCTTTCTCCCTCCACTCCCCCCACCCCCCACCTCACATCCCTTTCTCCCTCCACCCCCCCACCCCCACCTCACATCCCTTTTCTCCCTCCACTCCCCCCACCTCACATCCCTTTCTCCCTCCACTCCCCCCACCCCATCACATCCCTTTCTCCCTCCACTCCCCCACCCCCACCTCACATCCCTTTCTCCCTCCACTCCCCCACCCCCCACCTCACATCCCTTTCTCCCTCCACTCCCCCCACCCCCACCTCACATCCCTTTCTCCCTCCACTCCCCCCACCCCCACCTCACATCCCTTTCTCCCTCCACTCCCCCCACCCCCACCTCACATCCCTTTCTCCCCCCACTTCCCCCACCCCACCTCACATCCCTTTCTCCCTCCACTCCCCCCACCCCACCTCACATCCCTTTCTCTCCCTCCACTCCCCCCACCCCCACCTCACATCCCTTTCTCCCTCCACTCCCCCCACCCCCACCTCACATCCCTTTCTCCCCCACTTCCCCCACCCCCACCTCACATCCCTTTCTCCCCCACTTCCCCCCCCCCCACCTCACATCCCTTTCTCCCTCCACTCCCCCCACCTCACATCCTTTCTCCCTCCACTCCCCCCACCCCCACCTCACATCCCTTTCTCCCTCCACTCCCCCACCTCACATCCCTTTCTCCCTCCACTCCCCCCCACCCCCACCTCACATCCCTTTCTCCCTCCACTCCCCCCACCCCCACCTCACATCCCTTTCTCCCTCCACTCCCCCCACCCCCCCCTCACATCCCTTTCTCCCTCCACTCCCCCCACCCCCACCTCACATCCCTTTCTCCCTCCACTCCCCCCACCCCCACCTCACATCCCTTTCTCCCTCCACTCCCCCCACCCCCACCTCACATCCCTTTCTCCCTCCACTCCCCCCCCCACCCCCACCTCACATCCCTTTCTCCCTCCACTCCCCCCACCCCCACCTCACATCCCTTTTCTCCCTCCACTCCCCCCACCCCCACCTCACATCCCTTTCTCCCTCCACTCCCCCCACCCCCACCTCACATCCCTTTCTCCCTCCACTCCCCCCACCCCCACTCACATCCCTTTCTCCCTCCACTCCCCCCACCCCCACCTCACATCCCTTTCTCCCTCCACTCCCCCCACCCCACCCTCACATCCCTTTCTCCCTCCACTCCCCCCCCCACTCCCACCTCACATCCCTTTCTCCCTCCACTCCCCCCACCCCCACCTCACATCCCTTTCTCCCTCCACTCCCCCCACCTCACATCCCTTTCTCCCTCCACTCCCCCCACCCCCACCCTCACATCCCTTTCTCCCTCCACCCCCACCCCACCACACATCCCTTTCTCCCTCCACTCCCCCACCCCCACCTCACACCCTTTCTCCCTCCACTTCCCCCACCCCACCTCATCCCTTTCTCCCTCCACTCCCCCCACCTCACATCCCTTTCTCCTCCATCCCCCACCCCCACCTCACATCCCTTTCTCCCTCCACTTCCCCACCCCACCTCACATCCCATTTCTCCCTCCACTCCCCCCACCTCACATACCCTTTCTCCCTCCACTCCCCCACCCCCACCTCACACCTCTCCCTCCACTCCCCCCACCCCCCTCACATCCCTTCTCCCTCCACTCCCCCCACCCCACCTCACATCCCTTTCTCCCACCACTTCCCCACCCCACTCACATCCCTTTCTCCTCCACTCCCCCCACCTCACATCCCTTTCTCCTCCACTTCCCCACACCCCACCTCACATACCCTTCTCTCCCTTCCACTCCCCCCACCCCCACCTCACATCCCATTTCTCCTCCACTCCCCCCACCCCCACCTCACATCCCTTTCTCTCCTCCACTCCCCCCCACCCCCACCTCACATCCCTTTCTCCCTCCACTCCCCCCACCCCCACCTCACATCCCTTTCTCCCTCCACTCCCCCCCACCCCCACCCTCACATCCCTTTCTCCCTCACCCCCCCACCCCCACCTCACATCCCTTTCTCCCTCCACTCCCCCCCACCCCCACCTCACATCCCTTTCTCCCTCCACTCCCCCCCACCCCCACCTCACATCCCTTTCTCCCTCCACTCCCCCCCACCTCCCACCTCACATCCCTTCCCCTCCACTCCCCCCACCTCACATCCCTTTCTCCCTCCACTCCCCCCACCCCCCACCTCACATCCTTTCTCCCCCACTCCCCCCACACCTCACATCCCTTTCTCCCTCCACTCCCCCCACCCCACCTCACATCCCTTTCCCTCCACTCCCCCCACCTCACATCCCTTCTCCCCCACCCCCCCACCTCACATCCCTTTCTCCCCCCACCCCCCCACCCCCCCCACCTCACATCCCTTTCCTCCCCCCACTCCCTCCCCCCACCCCCACCTCACATCCCTTTCTCCCCCCACTCCCCCCACCCCCACCCTCACATCCCTTTCCTCCCCCACTCCCCCCACCCCCACCTCACATCCCTTTCTCCCCCCACTCCCCCCACCCCCACCTCACATCCCTTCTCCCCCCACTCCCCCCACCCCCACCTCACATCCCTTTCTCCCTCCACTCCCCCCACCCCCACCCACATCCCTTCTCCCTCCACTCCCCCCACCCCCACCTCACATCCCTTTCTCCCCCCACTTCCCCCACCCCCACCTCACATCCCTTTCTCCCTCCACTCCCCCCACCCCCACCTCACATCCCTTTCTCCCTCCACTCCCCCCACCCCCACCTCACATCCCTTTCTCCCTCCACTCCCCCCACCCCCACCTCACATCCCTTCTCCCCCCACTCCCCCACCCCCACCTCACATCCCTTTCTCCCTCCACTCCCCCCCACCTCACATCCCTTCTCTCCCTCCCACCCCCCCACCCCCACCTCACATCCTTTCCTCCCTCCACTCCCCCCCCACCCCCACCTCAACATCCCTTTCTCCCTCCACTCCCCCACCCCCACCTCACATCCCTTTCTCCCCTCCACTCCCCCCACCCCCACCTCACATCCCTTTCTCCCTCCACTCCCCCCACCCCCACCTCACATCCCTTTCTCCCTCCACTCCCCCCCACCCCCACCTCACATCCCTTTCAAAAAAGACCTTCCAATCAAAGACTTCTGTTGTGAATTTCTGTTTGTTTGTTTTTTTTTGTTTCTTTTAGTTTCTAGGGCATGTCTATTTTAGACAGATAGATAGACAGACAGACAGACAGATACATAGATGGATAGGTAGGTAGATAGGTAGACAGATAGACAGATAGATAGATAGAGATGTGTACATACATACACTAGATTTGACATCCAATCATCCCCCTCATTACAAAAAAAAGGCTCAAATTCTAAGCCCCTTCATGCCCTGCTCTCGTGATGACCTCAGTTTCAATTTCCACACCCTGTCGATGCTCATGTTGAGTTAATGAGGACCGTCATCAGACAGACGTGGTGATGCCCTCCAGAACAGGACCATCATCAGACAGATGTGGTGATGCCCTCCAGAACAGGACCATCATCAGACAGACGTGGTGATGCCCTCCAGAACAGGACCATCACCAGACAGACATGGTGATGCCCTACAGAACAGGACTGTCACCAGACAGACGTGGTGTTGCCCTCCAGAACAGGACCATCACCAGACAGACGTGGTGATGCCCTCCAGAACAGGACCATCACCAGACAGACGTGGTGATGCCCTCCAGAACAGGACCATCATCAGACAGACATGGTGATGCCCTCCAGAACAGGACTGTCACCAGACAGACGTGGTGATGCCCTCCAGAACAGGACTGTCACCAGACAGACGTGGTGATGCCCTCCAGAACAGGACCATCATCAGACAGACGTGGTGATGCCCTCCAGAACAGGCCATCATCAGACAGACGTGGTGATGCCCTCCAGAACAGGACCGTCATCAGACAGACGTGGTGATGCCCTCCAGAACAGGACTGTCACCAGACAGACGTGGTGATGCCCTCCAGAACAGGATCGTCACCAGACAGACGTGGTGATGCCCTCAACAACAGGACTGTCACTCAGACAGACGTGGTGATGCCCTCAACAACAGGACTGTCACCAGACAGACGTGGTGATGCCCTCAACAACAGGACTGTCACTCAGACACACATGGTGATGCCCTCAACAACAGGACTGTCACTCAGACAGACGTGGTGATGCCCTCAACAACAGGACTGTCACTCAGACAGACGTGGTAATGCCCTCCAGAACAGGACGCTCACTCAAGCTGCCTCCATGCTTAAAGCAACTCTCTCTGGAAGAAGGGATCAGTAGATGGCGTCCTGCACACACCGGATCAGTAGATGGTGTCCTGCACTGGGCGGATCAGTAGATGGTGTCCTGCACAAGGCGGATCAGTAGATGGTGTCCTGCACTGGGCGGATCAGTAGATGGTGTCCTGCACAAGGCGGATCAGTAGATGGTGTCCTGCACTGGGGGGATCAGTAGATGGTGTCCTGCACTGGGCGGATCAGTAGATGGTGTCCTGCACTGGGCGGATCAGTAGATGGTGTCCTGCACACGGCGGATCAGTAGGTGGTGTCCTGCACTGGGCGGATCAGTAGGTGGTGTCCTGCACTGGGCGGATCAGTAGATGGTGTCCTGCACACGGCGGATCAGTAGATGGTGTCCTGCACACGGCGGATCAGTAGATGGTGTCCTGCACACGGCGGATCAGTAGATGGTGTCCTGCACACGGCGGATCAGTAGATGGTGTCCTGCACTGGGCGGATCAGTAGATGGTGTCCTGCACACGGCGGATCAGTAGATGGTGTCCTGCACACGGCGGATCAGTAGATGGTGTCCTGCACACGACAGATCAGTAGATGGTGTCCTGCACTGGGCGGATCAGTAGATGGTGTCCTGCACACGGCGGATCAGTAGATGGTGTCCTGCACTGGGCGGATCAGTAGATGGTGTCCTGCACAAGGCGGATCAGTAGATGGTGTCCTGCACTGGGCGGATCAGTAGATGGTGTCCTGCACTGGGCAGATCAGTAGATGGTGTCCTGCACTGGGCGGATCAGTAGGTGGTGTCCTGCACACGGCGGATCAGTAGATGGTGTCCTGCACACGGCGGATCAGTAGATGGTGTCCTGCACACGGCGGATCAGTAGATGGTGTCCTGCACTGGGCGGATCAGTAGATGGTGTCCTGCACTGGGCAGATCAGTAGATGGTGTCCTGCACTGGGCGGATCAGTAGGTGGTGTCCTGCACACGGCGGATCAGTAGATGGTGTCCTGCACTGGGCGGATCAGTAGATGGTGTCCTGCACTGGACGGATCAGTAGATGGTGTCCTGCACACGGCGGATCAGAGCAGGCACCACACAACACGACACCAATGACCAGACATCAGTGCAGTGCCTTCTCCGGTGGGTTGCCTCATGACGGTCTGGTATCGACTGCTCCCTCCTATAGGGGCCATGATGTTTGTGATGCAACCAGACAAATAAGAATGTATAGCTGTATATATGGAAGAACTGCAGTTAGCAGCACAGTGAGTAACTAATGCCATAGATAGAAGCATGGGAGAACATACCCAAAAAAAATCCTTCCACTGAAGACATTAATTTAAAAATGAAAAAACTGGGGAGGTAATTCTTTAAAGCTTTCATGTCCCTTTCTTTCTTCACGCCACCCTAAGCATCATGGGTCATGTGTGCCTGCAGGCTCCAAAAATCAGCCTGAACGTGTTTCCGTGCTAACAGCTTTACAGCAGCAAATACAGCTCAGGCATACACTTCAGCCCATGCAATCAATCATTCAATCAATTCATCAATCTATCTGTGTATCTATCCATCAATCTAGATAGATAGACATGCAGAGATAGAGAAAGAAAGAGGCAGATGACAGACAGATAGAAAGATACCAATAAACACAAACACTGAAAACAAACACCCAAACACTCAAAAATATCAGCAGCAGTACACACGAAATTATTCACACTGTACAAAGTGTTTTTGCCCATATTTCCATATCCCCATCAGCAGAAAGGAACAAAAGATAAATGGTATAACAACAAGCAAGCTTCCTTGACAACAGTAACACTTTCATTCTTTCGTCCGCCTTTCTCTCAAACTCAAAACCCACTTGAAACACCAAGTTTATTTTTCAGTGCTACCTACCTGTCATATTAACTAATCTTCAATTGTAAGTCATAAACTTTGTTGTCCAATTAGACGAGGATTAATACTTTTTTTTTTGCTAAATGACAAGTAGCAAATTCTTCAATTTCTAGAATTTGCTACTTATCATTTAAAAAAAAATTTTTTTTTTTAATAACTTTTTTCTTCCATCAAAAAGTTTCAGACTTCTTTCAAACATCTTACATGTAGCAGAAAAATTAGTTAAAGGGGCTGGCTATTCACTGCTAAGACCCTGTTGGTTTTCCCATTCCCTTCCTTTTCCTTTTGCCATCAGAGAAATCTCCTTGGAGTCTGCGGAAGACTCACAAATCAACAACAACAAAAAGTATCTGGTTCTCTATTTGGATCACTGCTGAAAAGGGTTGGGTTTTTTTTTTTGTCTGTTTATTTGTTAGTTTTGTTTTGTTTGTTTGCTTGTTTGTTTATCTATTTGTTGGTTTTTGTTTTCAAAAATGTATATAAGTACTAGGTGAATGTTTTAATTCTACAGGAAGATAGTCTATGCTGTGAGCAAGTGAGTTTTTTTCTTTATTGTTAGTGACACTGTGCCCTATCAGATTTGCTGAAGTCAGAATTTTGTATCCTCAACACTTGACAGCTGAAGACCTTTATGTTTAGATCACCCACACCATCCAACACCTTACAGGTCTCATGTAAATGTCCTGTTGTAGACCTTCATGTTTAGATCACCAACACCATCCAACACCTTACAGGTCTCATGTAAATGTCCTGTTAAGTCTTCTGCTTTTTCATAAATGTGGATAGACCTACATTGTCATGATAATCGTTTACATTCCTTCAGCAGTCTTCTGCTTTTTCATAGATGTGGACAGACCTACATTTGTCATGATAATCGTTTACATTCCTTCAGCAGTCTTCTGCTTTTTCATAGATGTGGACAGACCTACATTTGTCATGATAATCGTTTACATTCCTTCAGCAGTCTTCTGCTTTTTCATAGATGTGGACAGACCTACATTTGTCATGATAATCGTTTACATTCCTTCAGCAGTCTTCTGCTTTTTCATAGATGTGGACAGACCTACATTTGTCATGATAATCGTTTACATTCCTTCAGCAGTCATTCTGCTTTTTCATAGATGTGGACAGACCTACATTTGTCATGATAATCGTTTACATTCCTTCAGCAGTCTTCTGCTTTTTCATAGATGTGGACAGACCTACATTTGTCATGATAATCGTTTACATTCCTTCAGCAGTCTTCTGCTTTTTCATAGATGTGGACAGACCCTACATTTGTCATGATAATCGTTTACATTCCTTCAGCAGTCTTCTGCTTTTTCATAATGTGGACAGACCTACATTTGTCATGATAATCGTTTACATTCCTTCAGCAGTCTTCTGCTTTTTCATAAATGTGGACAGACCTACATTTGTCATGATAATCGTTTACATTCCTTCAGCAGTCTTCTGCTTTTTCATAAATGTGGACAGACCTACATTTGTCATGATAATCGTTTACATTCCTTCAGCAGTCTTCTGCTTTTTCATAAATGTGGGACAGACCTACATTTGTCATGATAATCGTTTACATTCCTTCAGCAGTCTTCTGCTTTTTCATAATGTGGACAGACCTACATTTGTCATGATAATCGTTTACATTCCTTCAGCAGTCTTCTGCTTTTTCATAGATGTGGACAGACCTACATTTGTCATGATAATCGTTTACATTCCTTCAGCAGTCTTCTGCTTTTTCATAGATGTGGAAAGACCTACATTTGTCATGATAATCGTTTACATTCCTTCAGCAGTCTTCTGCTTTTTCATAATGTGGACAGACCTACATTTGTCATGATAATCGTTTACATTCCTTCAGCAGTCTTCTGCTTTTTCATAATGTGGACAGACCTACATTTGTCATGATAATCGTTTACATTCCTTCAGCAGTCTTCTGCTTTTTCATAGATGTGGACAGACCTACATTTGTCATGATAATCGTTTACATTCCTTCAGCAGTCTTCTGCTTTTTCATAAATGTGGACAGACCTACATTTGTCATGATAATCGTTTACATTCCTTCAGCAGTCTTCTGCTTTTTCATAAATGTGGACAGACCTACATTTGTCATGATAATCGTTTACATTCCTTCAGCAGTCTTCTGCTTTTTCATAAAATGTGGACAGACCTACATTTGTCATGATAATCGTTTACATTCCTTCAGCAGTCTTCTGCTTTTTCATAAATGTGGACAGACCTACATTTTGTCATGATAATCGTTTACATTCCTTCAGCAGTCTTCTGCTTTTTCATAGATGTGGACAGACCTACATTTGTCATGATAATCGTTTACATTCCTTCAGCAGTCTTCTGCTTTTTCATAGATGTGGACAGACCTACATTTGTCATGATAATCGTTTACATTCCTTCAGCAGTCTTCTGCTTTTTCATAGATGTGGACAGACCTACATTTGTCATGATAATCGTTTACATTCCTTCAGCAGTCTTCTGCTTTTTCATAGATGTGGACAGACCTACATTTGTCATGATAATCGTTTACATTCCTTCAGCAGTCTTCTGCTTTTTTCATAGATGTGGACAGACCTACATTTGTCATGATAATCGTTTACATTCCTTCAGCAGTCTTCTGCTTTTTCATAGATGTGGACAGACCTACATTTGTCATGATAATCGTTTACATTCCTTCAGCAGTCTTCTGCTTTTTCATAGATGTGGACAGACCTACATTTGTCATGATAATCGTTTACATTCCTTCAGCAGTCTTCTGCTTTTTCATAAATGTGGACAGACCTACATTTGTCATGATAATCGTTTACATTCCTTCAGCAGTCTTCTGCTTTTTCATAAATGTGGACAGACCTACATTTGTCATGATAAATCGTTTACATTCCTTCAGCAGTCTTCTGCTTTTTCATAAATGTGGACAGACCTACATTTGTCATGATAATCGTTTACATTCCTTCAGCAGTCTTCTGCTTTTTCATAAATGTGGACAGACCTACATTTGTCATGATAATCGTTTACATTCCTTCAGCAGTCTTCTGCTTTTTCATAAATGTGGACAGACCTACATTTGTCATGATAATCGTTTACATTCCTTCAGCAGTCTTCTGCTTTTTCATAGATGTGGACAGACCTACATTTGTCATGATAATCGTTTACATTCCTTCAGCAGTCTTCTGCTTTTTCATAGATGTGGACAGACCTACATTTGTCATGATAATCGTTTACATTCCTTCAGCAGTCTTCTGCTTTTTCATAGATGTGGACAGACCTACATTTGTCATGATAATCGTTTACATTCCTTCAGCAGTCTTCTGCTTTTTCATAAATGTGGACAGACCTACATTTGTCATGATAATCGTTTACATTCCTTCAGCAGTCTTCTGCTTTTTCATAGATGCGGACAGACCTACATTTGTCATGATAATCGTTTACATTCCTTCAGCAGTCTTCTGCTTTTTCATAAATGTGGACAGACCTACATTTGTCATGATAATCGTTTACATTCCTTCAGCAGTCTTCTGCTTTTTCATAAATGTGACAGACCTACATTTGTCATGATAATCGTTTACATTCCTTCAGCAGTCTTCTGCTTTTTCATAAATGTGGACAGACCTACATTTGTCATGATAATCGTTTACATTCCTTCAGCAGTCTTCTGCTTTTTCATAAATGTGGACAGACCTACATTTGTCATGATAATCGTTTACATTCCTTCAGCAGTCTTCTGCTTTTTCATAGATGTGGACAGACCTACATTTGTCATGATAATCGTTTACATTCCTTCAGCAGTCTTCTGCTTTTTCATAGATGTGGACAGACCTACATTTGTCATGATAATCGTTTACATTCCTTCAGCAGTCTTCTGCTTTTTCATAGATGTGGACAGACCTACATTTGTCATGATAATCGTTTACATTCCTTCAGCAGTCTTCTGCCTTTTCATAAATGTGGACAGACCTACATTTGTCATGATAATCGTTTACATTCCTTCAGCAGTCTTCTGCTTTTTCATAAATGTGGACAGACCTACATTTGTCATGATAATCGTTTACATTCCTTCAGCAGTCTTCTGCTTTTTCATAAATGTGGACAGACCTACATTTGTCATGATAATCGTTTACATTCCTTCAGCAGTCTTCTGCTTTTTCATAAATGTGGACAGACCTACATTTGTCATGATAATCGTTTACATTCCTTCAGCAGTCTTCTGCTTTTTCATAGATGTGGACAGACCTACATTTGTCATGATAATCGTTTACATTCCTTCAGCAGTCTTCTGCTTTTTCATAGATGTGGACAGACCTACATTTGTCATGATAATCGTTTACATTCCTCAGCAGTCTTCTGCTTTTTCATAGATGTGGACAGACCTACATTTGTCATGATAATCGTTTACATTCCTTCAGCAGTCTTCTGCTTTTTCATAGATGTGGACAGACCTACATTTGTCATGATAATCGTTTACATTCCTTCAGCAGTCTTCTGCTTTTTCATAGATGTGGACAGACCTACATTTGTCATGATAATCGTTTACATTCCTTCAGCAGTCTTCTGCTTTTTCATAGATGTGGACAGACCTACATTTGTCATGATAATCGTTTACATTCCTTCAGCAGTCTTCTTGCTCTTCTCTGTGCTTATGCACTGGCCACTAACTGTCTTGTCAGATATGGATACCATGTGGTGCACTGGCCACTAACTGTCTTGTGAGATATGGATACCATGTGGTGCACTGGCCACTAACTGTCTTGTGAGATATGGATACCATGTGGTGCACTGGCCACTAACTGTCTTGTCAGATATGGATACCATGTGGTGCACTGGCCACTAACTGTCTTGTCAGATATGGATACCATGTGGTGCACTGGCCACTAACTGTCTTGTCAGATATGGATACCATGTGGTGCACTGGCCACTAACTGTCTTGTCAGATATGGATACCATGTGGTGCACTTGCCACTAACTGTCTTGTGAGATATGGATACCATGTGGTGCACTGGCCACTAACTGTCTTGTCAGATATGGATACCATGTGGTGCACTGGCCACTAACTGTCTTGTCAATATGGATACCATGTGGTTGCACTGGCCACTAACTGTCTTGTCAGATATGGATACCATGTGGTGCACTGGCCACTAACTGTCTTGTCAGATATGGATACCATGTGGTGCACTGGCCACTAACTGTCTTGTCAGATATGGATACCATGTGGTGCACTGGCCACTAACTGTCTTGTCAGATATGGATACCATGTGGTGCACTGGCCACTAACTGTCTTGTCAGATATGGATACCATGTGGTGCACTGGCCACTAACTGTCTTGTGAGATATGGATACCATGTGGTGCACTGGCCACTAACTGTCTTGTCAGATATGGATACCATGTGGTGCACTGGCCACTAACTGTCTTGTCAGATATGGATACCATGTGGTGCACTGGCCACTAACTGTCTTGTCAGATATGGATACCATGTGGTGCACTGGCCACTAACTGTCTTGTGAGATATGGATACCATGTGGTGCACTGGCCACTAACTGTCTTGTGAGATATGGATACCATGTGGTGCACTGGCCACTAACTGTCTTGTCAGATATGGATACCATGTGGTGCACATGGCCACTAACTGTCTTGTCAGATATAGATACCATGTGGTGCACTGGCCACTAACTGTCTTGTCAGATATGGATACCATGTGGTGCACTGGCCACTAACTGTCTTGTCAGATATGGATACCATGTGGTGCACTGGCCACTAACTGTCTTGTGAGATATGGATACCATGTGGTGCACTGGCCACTAACTGTCTTGTGAGATATGGATACCATGTGGTGCACTGGCCACTAACTGTCTTGTCAGATATGGATACCATGTGGTGCACTGGCCACTAACTGTCTTGTCAGATATGGATACCATGTGGTGCACTGGCCACTAACTGTCTTGTGAGATATGGATACCATGTGGTGCACTGGCCCTAACTGTCATTGTGAGATATGGATACCATGTGGTGCACTGGCCACTAACTGTCTTGTCAGATATGGATACCATGTGGTGCACTGGCCACTAACTGTCTTGTCAGATATGGATACCATGTGGTGCACTGGCCACTAACTGTCTTGTCAGATATGGATACCATGTGGTGCACTGGCCACTAACTGTCTTGTGCAGATATGGATACCATGTGGTGCACTGGCCACTAACTGTCTTGTCAGATATGGATACCATGTGGTGCACTGGCCACTAACTGTCTTGTCAGATATGGATACCATGTGGTGCACTGGCCACTAACTGTCTTGTCAGATATGGATACCATGTGGTGCACTGGCCACTAACTGTCTTGTCAGATATGGATACCATGTGTGCACTGGCCACTAACTGTCTTGTCAGATATGGATACCATGTGGTGCACTGGCCACTAACTGTCTTGTCAGATATGGATACCATGTGGTGCACTGGCCACTAACTGTCTTGTCAGATATGGATACCATGTGGTGCACTGGCCACTAACTGTCTTGTCAGATATGGATACCATGTGGTGCACTGGCCACTAACTGTCTTGTCAGATATGGATACCATGTGGTGCACTGGCCACTAACTGTCTTGTCAGATATGGATACCATGTGGTGCACTGGCCACTAACTGTCTTGTCAGATATGGATACCATGTGGTGCACTGGCCACTAACTGTCTTGTCAGATATGGATACCATGTGGTGCACTGGCCACTAACTGTCTTGTCAGATATGGATACCATGTGGTGCACTGGCCACTAACTGTCTTGTCAGATATGGATACCATGTGGTGCACTGGCCACTAACTGTCTTGTCAGATATGGATACCATGTGGTGCACTGGCCACTAACTGTCTTGTCAGATATGGATACCATGTGGTGCACTGGCCACTAACTGTCTTGTGAGATATGGATACCATGTGGTGCACTGGCCACTAACTGTCTTGTGAGATATGGATACCATGTGGTGCACTGGCCACTAACTGTCTTGTCAGATATGGATACCATGTGGTGCACTGGCCACTAACTGTCTTGTGAGATATGGATACCATGTGGTGCACTGGCCACTAAACTGTCTTGTCAGATATGGATACCATGTGGTGCACTGGCCACTAACTGTCTTGTCAGATATGGATACCATGTGGTGCACTGGCCACTAACTGTCTTGTCAGATATGGATACCATGTGGTGCACTGGCCACTAACTGTCTTGTCAATATGGATACCATGTGGTGCACTGGCCACTAACTGTCTTGTCAGATATGGATACCATGTGGTGCACTGGCCACTAATGTCTTGTCAGATATGGATACCATGTGGTGCACTGGCCACTAACTGTCTTGTCAGATATGGATACCATGTGGTATTTCTCAAGTCAGTTATTGTAAAATTTGCAAAAGACTGCTGTTAATAAGAAACAAACAAAAAAAACCATTGTTTTTTTTTTTTTAAATAAATCCTCTCTTTTGCTTTGTACAAAGCTGGCAGATATTTTCATTCCTCATTTGGGAGGCCTGGTTGGGAAAAGACATTGAACCCATGTCCTGATGTCCAGGGTTCAATTCCCATGTGAGAAAGCCAATATGAAAGAGATTTCCCCTTCAGTTTCATCAAGAGTGTGACTCCAGTCCCCTCCAAATTCCGAGGAGATTTCAAAACCAAGGTTCTGTGCATGAATACATGCTGAGCAAATCTTGCATGCATGTTAAGTTCCATTCCATTTTTTCAGAAAAAAACAGTAGGGTGTCATGTTCCGGTGGTAAGGATGACATGAAAACCCAACATACTACACACACACACACACCACACACACACACACCACACACACACACACACACACGATGTCATATTTAGACACCACCCTCTAATGGTGGAATTCAGAACAGTCACAAATGCAAAAATCTGGCTAGTGGTCAGCCTGAGAGATCAAGCTGAGGAAGCAAAGAGACAGGTCCTTCTCAAAGCCTTGATGCTCAAGTCAAAACATCCACAGCTTAAAGCACAAAACTGTGAGAATTCTGTGCGTTCAATGGTGCGATGATCACAATTTGCTCACCTCTGAAAAAAGCCAGGTCAGGATAACCACTGTGTTAAACAAATCTTCCTGGAACTTTCTTTGTTTTTTTCTTTCTGGTAGACTGGCGTTGAAATTTTACAAATCAGCTGGGATTTGGGCTTCAAGCATACCTGCGCAAACTCAGGTACATCACATAAGCAATTGCTGGGAAAAAGCATGGACAATTAGCCTATGTATGCCATACACACATGTGTAGCCTGAGTAAGCATACCATACATAAAGCATACATGCATAAAGAATATAGCGAGGGGGGGGGAGGGGGGGGGGGGGCAGGCTGGCAGGCTGGAAAGTGTCAAGATGATTCTATTTATTTCTTTGCCTACTTGCTTCAAAATCTACAACACCCATTTTTTTTGGAAAAAACGGTTTTTCTTTCTGACCAAAAAATTTTCTTTATCTACAACACCCATTTCATTTTGAAAACAGTGATTTTCTTGTCGGCAAAATTTTTTCTTTGCAAAAGCAACTTTTTGCATGAAAACAGCCATTTCTGCAAAAACAAAATTTTTTTGGATAAACTTTTTTTCCTGCAAAAACATCTTTTTCTTATCAAAAACCTGCAACACAATATACTTTTTCGGAAAAAAAAGGTTTTGTTTGTAAAACTAAATGTTCTTGTGAAAACGTAAACTTTTTTTTTTTTTCTTGGAAAACTGGTTTTTTTTGTAAAAACAAAACTTTACTTGCAAAAGAAAAATCCTCTTGTGAAAAAAAAAAATTCTTTACCATTACATATTTTTCAGGGAAAAATTGAGTTTTTTCCCCCCACTAACTTATAATTTGAGTAGGAAATCATGAAAGAAATAATCATACTATTCATGTGAACATTTTAATCATTTTAGAGAACTATAAAACCGCTTCTAACCACTTTCGCCCTAAACCCATTTTTTCCCGGGGCAAAGTGACCTAAAAGCGGAATTTTGTTCCGAAAAGTAAATTTCAAAAACCAAAAAAAAACGATTACTCAAACAAACTACGGTTGGGTTTTATCCTTTTTCAAACAATTTACTAAACTTTTCAATTCATTTTTGCTTAATCCATGTTTTTCCTTTTCTTTTTCAAAAACATCTTTTTTCACGAAACATTCTCAAATGATCTCTGTCTTCAGTAAAAAAACACACAGTCTTAATTTTCCCCCAAAGTTTTTTTAAAACTGATTATATTTTGCAAAAAAACCACCCCTTTATCCCCATTCTTCCACAAAAGCTATTTCGAAAATTTTTCCCTTTTTTTAACTTTTCTCTTTCTGCGAACATCACTATAATAAAAGGGGTCGCGTCCTTCAAAAAATATAAAAAAGCTTCTAGAACTCACCAGTTTATTCTAGGATTAACTAAAAATATTTATCATCAGTCCAAAAAAACCCTTCTATCATGAATATGTTGTTCCTTTAAGGGGGCAAAAAAATCAAAATATGATAAAAATTTTAAACGAAAACTTTTTGTATGGGGTCGAGCAAAATTTTTTTTTCCCACCCCATTTGTCCCAAATTAATGAACAAGGGGGGGTTTTTGCAAAAAGTTTAACGTCCATATTTTAAAAAATTTTTTAAATCTAATCCATTATTATTTTTACAGCCTCTGTCAAAACTTGTTCGTATAATAAAATCCTATAAGTCAAAATGCTAAGATTAACCAAATTCATTCGAAAATTTGTTTGTTTTTTAACTAATTTTGATTTTTTTGCTTGTTTTATCTTAATATCCCACATTTGAAGAATGACGCGTAACTTTAAGTTTTCAACGTCTAATTTGCCACTAATTAAATTCCTTTAGAAGGACTCACAACGCCCACAACCCCACCCTTTTCCCCCCTTATCTTTTAAGACAGAAATTTTCAAATATCTTTGGGAACGCTCCCTAATTTCATTTGCAATGAACTTAATTTTTTAAAGCACCCTTTTAAAAAAAACCTTTTCCTTCGTGAGAGACTTTTTTTTTCCCCAACGGCTTTATTTCAATCTCTTTCCGACTATTGTCACGGGCTAAATTTACAGGTAAAGGGCCAGATTTGAAGCTTTTCTGAAACTTTTTTGAGGCCAAAAATGAAAAGGGCTTAAAATTCCCAAATTTTTATTTCCCATTCTAAAAGTTCCAAGTGCCATTTGGTCATTTTTTCGAACTTTTTTATATTCATCTGCCCAACTTTTTACTTCTAGATTGCCAGCTGTTCAAAATTTGGGAAATTTTTTTGCTTCCCAAACCCTTTTGCTTTAAATCACCAAACCTTTAGTGACTAAAAAACATACAAAGCGCCTATCCCACCATTCTGTTCAAATCCACAACGTCTGCAAGGTTTTTTAAATTCAAAGGTTATACCCTTACGCGCTAATTAACTCCTGTTTCTTTGCCCACGAAAATTTTTTAGTGCGTTTTATTTTATTTTTAAAACAATGTCGTTATCACATTTTACGACTTTTCCCTTTTGTCGGATTTTATTTTAAAGACCGACCCCCCCACAAACTAATTTTTTAAAAAACTGAAAATTGGGGAAATTTTTAAAATTTCAAAATCGCAAATGCAGCTTTCCCAGGAAGGCTTTTAAAAACATTAAAGGGCCTTCCAATATAAGTTTTAAACAGTGCTTACTCACAAATGAACAAGAGAAATGAATGTAATCAAGATCGAGGGGACTTTCCCCCCTCATAAGATTTTGTCGGGTGCAACCAAAACTATGAACCTTATGGCATTGTAAAGCCTAATTTTTTAAAGCTAGTTTTACAAAAAAAGGGTAATGTACACTTCTTTTTCGGGTTTAAAGGGTCAACTTGTTTTTAGTTTCATGGAATTTTTAGGAATTCAAATTACCTTTGCCCTTTTAGGAGCAAAACCCGTAAAAACCCACGGGATTTTAACGGCTAACAATTGCCCCTCTTTATTAATTTTTAATCTTATTTTTCCCCTTTGGGTTTCACTTATATTAAACCATACAATTTTTGTAAAATATTTTCAGGAGTGCGACCATTTTTGGTTCCCAATCTTTATCAATAGCATTTCAAAAAACAAGACTGTCTTGAGTTGTTATTGTTACAAACATTTTTTTAAACAAATAAAAATGATGCGTTAAAATATAATACTAATGCAAAATATCTGTTGGCCCGCCTACAATCAAAAAAATATAACAATGGCCCCCACATTTCTGTGACCCAGACTTCGCTTTTCAAGTAAAGGTGAGTACTCCAAACAATACTTAACCCTCCTTTTAAAAAAAGACTACATCCGAAAGTGTGGTTCACTCCGACAGTTTTATCAAAAGCAGTTAAACTTGCTGTGTTTTGTCATCAACGGGGTTGGGATTCGAGCATCTTTTAAAAATCATCCTGACCTTTTTGGGGGCATGAAAATTTTCTTTTTTTATTACACCTTCAATGTTTTTTTGACGAACTGCGAGCGCCTTTACCAAATGAAAAAAACCTTTTAAAAATCCTCCGCAACCAAATAACATAAAGGGCTTTTGAAAGTTTTGAAACAAATTTAAATTTTAAATTTAAGACAACTTAACAAAAGCGATTTTTTGGGTTTAGGCACCCCTTATTTTGGGGGCACAAAAGTAAACTATACGGAATCCTCCTACACATTTTTCCTTTAGGGAAGGCGTTACCTCGGGTCCATAAGCAAGACATAAAACACAGGGAAACATTTATCTTAGACACATCTAGGGCCTAACTAAAGGGGGAATAGACGAATAAACGCTCTATTCTATTACTTTGGGTTTGCATTCGCAAGCACAACAAGTCGAGCATAACAAATTCTTCCCACTGCTTTGATGCACAAAAACAAACTTAGCAAATTAAGATGCCATTAATTCTAATTGTTTTAAAGATTAAAGTAAAAAAAGGTCCCAAAAATTTTTTTACAATACGCAAGATCGAAATAACTTTGCGGGGCACGGGTTTTATACTCTACCTTCTGCCCTTTAGACCCGGGTAGGAACAAAATAAACTACAACATGAAATCATGTGGCCGGCAATGAACAAAAGGGGTTGGGGAAAAACGCATAAATTCGGGCCAGTAATAGTACAAACAATAAAAAAAACACCCAAGATTAATCTCCAATCCCTGGGGTAAAAAACCCAAAGACTGGAAGACGGGGATTTTGTTCGCGAAAAATTGAAAAAAAAAGACAGCGCTATTTTGAAACTTCCTGGGTTTATTGGCCTTTATTTTCTGAATAGTAATCCAACTATAAAGAACTAACGCCCATAATGCTGGGGCCATAAACCCAACTACTTTCTTCAGTAGACAAAAGCCAGCTAACAATACCCCTAATATACCAGGTAAAGATCTAAGCTTTACTGGCAATTTTTTAATAAACCGCAAGATACAATTGTTTTTTTACCCATATTATCGGGCATGCGGTGGAGCACTAATTTTTGCCTCCCCACCACCGTAATACCATCACCATGTATTTATTGCAAACCAAAGGCTGTCAAACGCTTGCTAATGTGACTCCCTCTCTCTAAACGTTTTCGTATTCTTTCTGCACGTCGTGTCTTCATAAAAAATTTCTTTGAATTTTTTTCCTTTTTCGCTCACTTTTTTTCGAATTTTGTTCCGTATAGACATGCTTTAGTCTGCACTTTGTTGTTCAAACTTTTATTTTTGGGTTATTTTTCTTTAAAAACCACCCCCAAAATTTGCGCATCACCCAACATTTTTCTTTTTCTTTTTATATCCTCATCATACACCCATTTGCAAAATTTTTTTCAAATTCCCCCTCAACGTTTTTTAAAAGTAGATAAAGCTAAAAAAGTCTCTCTCAGGTACCGTGGTTCTGAATTTTTAATGCTGTTCTTCTTCTCAGTGATTCTGCTCCTACGTATTTTTTACTTTGACTGCTGTTTGTTTTAAATTTTCAAGTTCCATGTTTTGCTTTGGGGTTATCGGGGGGGAGTTTTGTAGTGTGTTTTAAAGTTTAGCACTGCCCCCTTCTAATTCTGGTTTGTAAGGCCAAGGCGATTTCGAACTTCCCCTAAAGGGGTGTTTTTTTGTTTGACCCATGCCAAAAAACTTTGATAGTCCGTTTATGTGAAACCCCCCTGAAAATTTGTCCTTGCTTGTTTTTTTACAAAAAATGGTCTCTTTTACTTCAAAATCATCAGGGAAATTATTTCGGGGGTTCTAGCCTAAATTTTGGGATAATGATCTGCCCTTTTACTTTTGTTAATTCCGCCTTTGCGCCCCCTCTAATTCACCCCCAATAAACGTCAGCGATGCTTTTCAAAGATCCTTTCACCATGGGGGCTTCTCTAAATCACTAATATCATAACTTCTTCACCCCCAAAATTCCCCCCAGTTTTTAAATAATAACTTTTTATTTTTTTTTTTAAAAAAAAAAAATGGCAAAATAATGCCGTTTTTGGCCCGAAAAATCAAAAACCCCATGGCGGAAGGGAAATAAAGGGAATATTACGTTCCAAAAAATCCATCACTATTGGGCAGAAAAAATTTTTTACTGTTAAGATTTCCCAAACCCAGGAGCGGAATTGGATTGTCCCAGCCTGAAAGGGCTTTTTTTTAAAATGAACCGCTTCAAAAACAACCCCCAAGAACATTTCCAAATTTGGGGCGGGAAATCGTAAGAAAATTTCTGTAAAACTTAGGGGCAAGAATATTTTCTTTAAAAAATCAGACATTTTTTTAAAACCTATTCTGATCGGGCTAACCGCGAATAAAGGGAAGATTTTGCGTTTCAAGGAATCCAAGAAAAAGCACTAAAACTTTGAAAACCCGAACCGCCCAATGTTAAAAACAGCAAAAAGGGTTTAGCTCTAAATTTTTTCTATGGAAACGCTTTTTTCCTTCCCCAGATTTTTGAGTTTTAAAACGCATGCTCCAACTTACAAGGGGCATAAAAGACAGATTGTCATACGAAAACTTTTTTAAAGAATACAAACGGTTTTTAATCAACAACCCGAAGCAAAAAAACAGCATTTTTGACATCTCGTTTAAGGGGGGGGGTTGTTAGCAAAAATAAATTACAGGGCTGATTTTAGCAACAATATGAGTCACAATTGTATATATTACGAAAACGGCGCCCATTCAAAATATCCTAAAAGCAGGGGAACGCTATATGGAATTTTTAACTTTCGTCGAGAAAATCGCTTAAAGGTATTTTATGCTGTGTAAGATAAGAACCATTCGCAAAAGCAATGAAAAATTTTTTTTCCAAAAATAACGAAAGTGCAAGTACAATTGTGGATCCTAACCAAAACTACCAGCGGATTTGACCTTACACTTTTTCGAAATAAAAAATTGTTTGGGGGGGGGGCCGAAGTCCAAAAGCAGCCTTGCGTCAAAGATCTACACCTTCACATGTTTGGGTTTATGATTTTTTAACATCAAAATACTTTTTGGGTTGACCTAAGGGCAACAAGGGTAAAGAGTTGCATGGGAATGGGGAAACGGTTTAAAAACTAAAAATTTAAATTTAGAAAGAAAAAGAACCTAAAAACCCTTTAAGTACTTTGTTTTTTATTAAATTATCACAGCTGAATATTTAAAGAAAAAATTACCATACAGAATACTAAATTATTTTTATTTAAAAAAGGAAATTTGACGTTTTTCCAAAAACCTACAACCCAAGTTGCCAAAGAAGGGGTATAGAAACCCCGACATAAAAAACCTTTTTAATTTAAAAAACTTACCAAATCAACAAAAATAGAGCAACCTTTTAAAAAACAGCAAAACCCAAAAAAGGGATTTTGCTGCCTTTTAAAGCTGTTACATAGTTAAACGGAGCATCACTAAAAGTGCTGTACGGGAGGGAAAATGTTGGTCCTGCAACGGCAAGGCGTACCCGCACTTTTCCCCTAGGGGGGTTTGTCTTTAGCTCTCGGCCCGGCTCATTTTGCGTAGGGGCTGGCAAAAAAAAAAAAAAACTAAAACCCCAAAAACAACCTATGGGTTTAACTAATAACACTAAACTTATTTTTTTAAGCGATTAAAATAAGCACTACTGATCAAACATCACGGATGAAGAAATTTAATCGTTTACGCCGATTTTGATACACAAAAACAAAAGTTTTTTCTTTAAAAAAAGGCAAGGACAAGTTTTTCTCACAGCCAACCCCGAGCAATAAAAAAGGGAAAGCTTAAAAAAAAAAACGAAACATTAAACCTGTTTTTAAACAGCTCACATTAAAAAACGCCAAAGGGGGTTTATACTTTTGTTTAATCCAACACAAAAAACCTCGAATTGATTAATTATTTTTTTGATTTAAATAATATTTTTGAGTTAAAAAAAAAACTCAGCTGGAAAGAACTAAGGCCAACGTTGTTTTTAAACAATGCAAGAAGATTTACAAAACACGAATATTTATTTTGAAGTCATTTATCCAGCAAGTGTACGGGGAAGTGTTGCTCATGCTATTTCTCAATTCCGGGAAAAAAACAAAGACCCCCAGTTAAATAATGTTAGCTGTTTTAATGCTATTAACAATAAATGAAGAAAATCTGAAGTCTTTGGGGCTCGACTAAACAGCAGACTATTCTTTTCCTCTAATGACTTTAAAACCCCGTTGGGGAGACCACTGCTTACCAGTTGAGTGGCCGCTGAAGAAGCCAAAAAAGAGGGTCTGGTTGTCAGAGGCGAAATCATAGAGATTGTTTAAAAAAAGGCTAAGTATGCACCGATTGTAGGCAGGGCTTCATTCCCTTTCCCCAGCTTTGTTTTCAAAAAGAGCAGTTCTAAACAAAAGAATTCGGGCAACAAAAATTTCATGTGGTGTTCTCGCAAGGGGCATCACGTCCGCAAAAAAGCAGGAGATGTCTAACTATTGGATTCTCAAACTTAAAATTTTGTGGAAAAGTTTCCTGTTATGTAGATCAATTGACTTTGAAAACAAAACAAAACCCAAAAACTTCAATATCTACACGGAGAAAACAAAATTAAAAACCCATTAAAAGTGTCCAAGAAATCCAACAATAGGCAACCAGAAAAAAATCATTTGACTTACTACTAATGTTTTTGCCAGCGGGGCTCCACATTTCGCATTGATACAAAAAATGGTAGATTTTTGAGGCTACTTCAAACATTACCTAAACAAAATTTGTAGAAAAATTTTTAAAAAGAAATTTCCCTCCGCTCAACGGCAAGCGAACAAAAAAACATTGTTCGGGCCCCTTGACTGAAAAAAGAACAATTACCCCCCCCCTGGGTCAAAGTTTTTTAAGAACTGGAAACATCAAAAATTTTCCCCCTATTTGTTTCCCCAGACTTTGATCACTCATTTTCCCTTTTTAAAGGGGCCACTCCAAAAAACTTTTGAAAAACAGTCTTAATGATAACTCAATTTTATTTGCCTTCATTAATTTTTTGTCGGATGGCGCTATTCAACGCCAGAATTATACGAGGGCCAATGCGGCTAGAAGATTTTTACAGGCATGCAGCAAGTGCGTAAATTGTTCTAATAATCTGAAATTTTTTTTGAAATCAGAACGCCTGAAGCCCAACAAAAGTATGACTCAGCCACTCACTGTTGGATTTGGGGGTTTGAACTAGTGAGGAAGCCAATCCGAAGGGAAAAGACCATGACCATTAGTGGGAAAATTCAAGAGCACGCACAACAACGCAATCTTCAAAAAATTTGAAACCAAGGCATGGAAGCGCCCGTATTCTTTTTAAACTTTCGAGGGACGACCTCACTTAAAGAAAGAGTGGGCGATGCCTTCAGGGGTCATGCATCGCACAGTCAAGAAAAGACATGTGTTCAAAATTTTAAAAAACATTCTTTTTAGACCTATGCAGCACATGTGGTTCAATTTGAGTCACTGGCTATGTCCTTAAAGTCCTGCCCAAAAAAAGGAAAAATATTTTGACCCAACCCCTCTTAGAAAGGGGGTTTTCCCCCTTTTGAATACATAACATTGGGGGGTTTGATAAAAACACACTTCCCCCTAAAACCTTTTTTCTAGTCCAGAGGAAAGGACATCATGATTCTGTTACCAGCATGCTCAAGATGCGGGCAAAAGTTTGAGGTAAAAAAGATGGGACTATCATGACTCCTACTTATGGGCCCATTATTTTTTTGGCGGGCTCTTTGAAAATTATAGGAAGACCTGATAAAAATTATGCCTGGACCTCGCATTTTTTTCTGCCCCGGGAAAGAGCGGGGGCTTTCTTAAAGTTTACTGGAGTACAGATGATTTTTTTGTCAGATTACCAATGATTCAGATGATGAAAACGGATTTTCGTGGAGGAATTATAGGGGGCCGCATCATTACGTAAACAAACAACAAATACCTAAGATTTTGACCGATAAAGGTCTAACATCTCATGTATTAGAGCAAACAATCTGTATGGATGGCATGGGCAATCACTTCCATTACAACTTTAAAAAAAATTTAAAAGCATTAAAGTTTGGGCATTTTACTCAATCAACAGCGTGTTTCATTCTAGAAGTTGACTTAGAATATCCTCATGAACTCCATACCACACAAGACTACCATTAGCAGCAGAAAGTCAAAGATGAACCAAGAACCACCTAAACTTTGCCTAACTTCGAGGGCAAAAAAAATTATGCTGTCAACAGACTTTTACAATTTTATTTAAACACGTTTGAAGTTGACAGCTGTTATCGTTAAACGCTTTTTGATCAAGAACAGTTCGAAAACCCTACATCATGAAGAACCTGAAACTAGAACTAAATCCACAGAGCTTCAAAAAAGATTTTTTTTAAACGAAAACAACAGCGTTTTGGAAAACATGGAGAATCCCACAAGCGCAAAATGTTTTTATTGTCACTAAAGAGAACGAAAACAATTTAACTGACTTTAAAACCCAATTATCAGGACTTTAAAATTTTTTAATCGCTTTTTGGCATAAGTTAAAAAAAAGAAAGCAAATTGACAACCTTTTTATTGGTTTACGTTTTAGAATTACAAAGCTTTTGAGTTAGAATTTCTGTAGACACTTAAACCCTTTTTTACCGAGTCCAATAATTCACAGATACAGACAGTTTGTTAAGATACCCTACTGAAGACATCATAAAGACAGGAATTAGAGTACTAAAGGGGATGCAGGATGGTATGACACATCCATTTCCCAAAAAAATTTGCCTTTTCATTCAATTACAACAAGAAGGTTTTAGAAAAATGAAGAGAATTTTCTGGAAAGTATTAAAGGGTTTTTTGGGTAAGGGCAAAAAAGACAGTATTTCGAGCCCGAGAAAACCCTTTAAAAAAGCAAAAGGGAATATCTGCAGTTTGTGCAGTCAACATATCTCTGACAACACAAAGAAGCATTGTTTGACAATAAAACTTTTTATCTGACAACGTAAAACACGATCAATCTACAGAATCAACCAACTGTTTTAACAAAAAAGTCATTTGAAGAACAAACCAAAACTGTGTTTGTTAATCCGAGTTTTCATATCAAGGGACATTATGAACCGTAAATAATTAAAGCGGGAAATGTGTCGGGGGGATTATCTGCAGTTCTTCTTTCACAAAAAACTTTGAGGAGCTGGTGTTTTGTTTGTCAGTTCTCGTAAATAATACACGGGCGGGTTCATTTACAAATTTTTTTTTTCATACGGACAAAACCCCCAAACGGGGCGGTTTTCCCTGTCAGTGTCCCCTTCTGCTTCCCCCGGGAAATAAAGGGGCCTTTTCTTTTTAATCCAAATGGGAATAGTTTTTCTGGATGAAAGACTCTCCTTCAGCAACATTTATTGTTTTTTTTGATTGCTTGTACGGTTTTTGTCCTTTAAATTCCTCTTATTCTTTGCCGCAAAACTGAGGGCAGTCTTCTAACCCATTCTGTCGAGAATGTCAAAAGTTCTCTGTGATACTGTAAGAAAAAAGTCTTTCGGGTAACTGTTGTTTAAAATTTTTTTGACTAAAGCCTGTGACTTGAAATCCTGGGAAAGCCTCTTTTAATGGAACTATGTTTTTAAAAATAAATTATTCACTTTGGCCTTTAAATTCTTTTCATCATCGACTTGAATCACGAGGGAAAAATTTAAGGGGGCCCCGTTGGTATATCAGTTGTTAAAAGACAGCAACAGCAAACACTCTTTTGTGTTAATGGGTCCGCATTTTGATCTTTAACGTAATGATGTGAGTGCTACTTAAAACTTTTTTCGTCTAATCGTATCGGGAAAAA
>JAFLJL010001311.1:17500-20000 GCA_018398815.1 Conus ventricosus | reverse complement strand
GCTCTCATCTCTACAGGAAAGGCATTCAGGATCTACAAAATCTTGCCAGATTTACTTCCCTTAATCAGGGAAAAGTCGACTCTGGCAAAAGTTTAAACCTTTTTACTCCCAGAGGCAGAACAATCCAAATTCAGTCTCCATTTTATCGTTACAATGGCCCCCAAACGGAGATGTGTCATTTGATTCTAACATATGTGTCATATATCACTCACTTTCGAACAACTAAATCCTAGCTATTCATATTTTCCCGTCTAACCATCTCTAGTTTTTATACTTTTTGAAATTAAAAGTTAAAAGGGCCATGTCACAGTTCCCCAGTCAAAACGCTTGGCATACTCTACAAATTCGGGGAACATGATGTAGTATAGCCCTGCCAAAATGAACAAAATAATCGGGGGAAAATCCTAGAATCCTTTAGGAGCTTCATGCAATATCTAAATGCTCGGGGACTTAGAGAAACTGTCTGAAACAACACGTATTTGTGTAGCCTGTACTTACGTCACCCTCAGAAAATACGTCACCTGAAATGATTTTGAATGATATTTCAGAACACCTAAATGTATTGATCTGAAACTATCGAACGATGGATGCAAACTCGGTCTTTTAGAGCAGTCTATGAAGCGTGCTTGACTGTAATAATAAAAAAAAAGGAGAGAGAGAGAAAGGAGAGAGAGAGAGAGAGAGAGAGAGAGAGAGAGAGAGAGAGAGAGAGAGAGAGAGAGAGAGTAGGAAAAAGACAAAAGGAATGAAAAGAGTTAAAGGTTTGATAAGAGTGGAATGAGAGAGAGACAGACGGGGTCCAGTTGCATGCACGAGTATACTGACTTCGTCTTGAGAGTACATCAAACGGACAGGTGGCGTAGGGGTAGGGATTGATGGTGGGGGGGGGGGGGGGGGCTAAAGGTTGGGAGGGTAGAGTGGTAGCAGGTGGATCGTTTCATACCCTGGGGGTGGGGCGGGGGGGGGCGGGGGTTTAGAAATTGGGTGGTTGATTGAAGAAGACGGAAAGAAGGCCAGCGGACGTGGAGAACTATGCGCAACTACCGTCACCTACATCCAGCGGGAAGGGTGGGGCTGTCGATTTTCTGGTACGTTACAAAAGGGGAGGATGGCGGGGGAGGGGAGGGGGGGGGAGGGAGGGGGGGGCGAGTGGGTGTGCATGACTGGGAAAAAAAAGCTGGGGGTGGTGGTTTGGAGGGTGAAGAGGGGTGAGATGCTTGCTGACTGGGGTGCAGGCCTTTCTGGTTCTTGGCCAAATCCCTCCTTCCTTCCTCCTTCCGACCTTTTTCTTTCTTCTTCTTTTCCTTCTTCTTTTTCTTCTTCTTTCTTCTTTCTTCTTCTTTTTCTTCTTTTCTTCTTCTTTTCTTCTTCTTCTTCTTCTTCTTCTTCTTCTTCTTCTTTTTCATTTTGTTGTTGTTGTTGTTGCTGCTGCTGCTGTTGCTTTCTGCTGTTGTTGTTGTTGCTGCTGCTGCTGTGTTCCTCTTCTTCTTCTTCTTCTTTCCTTCTTCTTCTTCTTCTTCTTCTTCTTCTTCTTCTTCTTTCGTTATCACCATCATTATCGTCAAAAACATCATCATCATCATCATCATCATCATCATCGTCATCATCATCAGCAGCAGCAGCAGCATTTCTTCTTCTTCTTCTTCGTCGTCGTCGTCCCTCCTGTGCTTCTTCTTCTACTTCTTCTCTTCTCCTCCTCCTCCTCTTTCGTTCGCCATCGTATTCTCCTTTCCTCCCTCCTCCTCCTCCTCTTTTTTCTTTTTGCCTGCCCTACTCTCATTTTTCTGTCAGGGACAGACACTCCATTTCGAATTAAATCTTGGCCTACTTGTTTCTTCTCTATTCATTTGTCCCCATTCCTCCACCCCTACGCCATCCCCTTACTACCTTCGCCCATCATTTTCTCTCTCTCTCTCTCTCTCTCTCTCTCTCTCTCTCCCCTCTCTCTCTCTTTTCTCTCTCTCTCTCTCTCTCTGTATATGTACTTAATACCAGTGTGTGTGTGTGTGTGGGGTGTGTATTCATGCACTTTTCACACATTTAAAACTTTTTTTGGCGCGCGCGCGCGCGCGCGCGCGCGCGTGTGTGTGTGTGTGTGTGTGTGTGCGGCGTGCGTGCGTGCGTGTGTATTCATGCATTGTGCACGCACAGTTGCAAACATTTTTTCTCTTGCGCTTCATATTATTTCACCTTTCTTGCCTTGTTCCAACACATGTACCATATACATTGTAACACTTTCAGCGACAGCCCCCCCCCCCCCCCCCCCCACTCCCCCTCCATCCCCATTACATTTCCATCCCAAACTTTCCCCCAAATGTCGCTAGTCTTCCAGCTCATCCCTGATTATGAATCCAAAATCATCAGGTTTAACAACGTCAGCTCCTTGTGTCTCTTACCTTGAGTAGTTTCTTTTCAGTTTTGTTTTCCCCCACCCCACCCACCTGACAAAAAAGACTATAATCACTCCAGTGGTCACATAAACCGTGACTGTTCCTCCCAC
>JAFLJL010001311.1:0-12500 GCA_018398815.1 Conus ventricosus | reverse complement strand
TTTTTCCCCCCTTTTTTTTAAACCCTTTTTTTAAAAAACGGGGGGTTTTTTTGGGGGGAAAAAAAAATTTTTAAAACCCCCCTTTTTTAAACTAAAGGGGTTTTTCAAAAAAATTTTTTTTTTTTTTTTTTAAAAAAATTTTCATTTTTTTTCTTTTTTTTTTTTTTTTTTTTCCCCCCCCCCCTTTTTTTTTTTAAGGTTTTTTAAAAACCCCAATTTTTTTTTTGGGGTTTCATTTTCAAAACCCCCCTTTTCCGGGGTTTTTCCCTTGTAAAAAAAAAATTTTTTTTTTTTTCCCCCCCTTTTGGGGGAAATTTTCATTAAAAAACCCCTTTTTTCCATTTTCCAAACCTTTTTTTTTTTTAATTTTCCATTTCCAAAAAATTTTTTAAAAAATTTTTTAATTTTCCATTTTTGGGAAATTTTCTTTGGCCCCCTTTTTTTTTTTTTTTTTTAAAAAATTTTTAAAAAAATTTTTCCCTTTGTAAAAAAAATTTTTTTTTTAAAAAAATTTTTCCCCCCCCCTTTTTATTTTTTTTTTTTTTTTTCCCAAAAATTTTTTTTTTTTTGGGTTTTTTTTTTAAAAATTTTTTACCCCCCCCTTTTTTATTTTTTTTTTTCCCCCCCCCTTTTTTTTTTTTTTTTTTTTCCCCCCCTTTTCCCCCTTTTTTCCCCCCCCAAAAATTTTCCCCCAAAAAAATTTTCCATTTTAAAATTTTTTCCCCCCCTTTTTTTTTGGGTTTTTTTTCCGGCCCCCTTTCCCCCTTTTTTTTGGGGGTTTTTTTTTTGGGGCCCCCCCCCAATTTTCCCTTTTTTCTTTTTTTTTAAAAAAAAAAAAACCCCCCCCCCTTTTCTTTTTTTTTTTAAAAAAAATTTTTTTCCCCCTTTTTTTTTTTTGGAAAAAAAAATTTTTTTTCCCTTTTTTTTTTTAAAAACAAAAAAAAGGGGGGGGGGGTTTTTGGGGGAAAAAGGGGGGGGGGAAAAAAGGGGGGGGGGGGGCCCCCCGGGGGGGGTTTTTTTTTTCCCCTTATTTTTCCCCCTTTGGGGGGTTTTTTTTGGGCCCCCTTTTTTTTTTCCAAAATTTTTTCCCCCCCCGGGGGGCCCATTTCCAAAAAAATTTTTTTTTAAAAATTTTTCCCCCAATTTTCAAAAAAAGGGGGGGCCCCTTTCCCCCCTTTTTTTTTTAAAATTTAAAACCCCCCCCCCGGTTTTTTTTTAAAAAATTTGGAAAACCATTTCCCCCTTTTTTTTCCCCCCCCTTTTTTTTTTTTTAATTTTTTTGGGCCCATTTGGGGGGGTTTTTTTTCCCCCCTTTTTAAAAATTTTTTTTTCCCCCCCTTTCCGCCCCCCCTTTTTTTTTTTGGGGGGCCCCCCCTTTTTTCCCCCCTTTTTTTTTTTTTTTTTTTTCCCAAAAATTTTTTTTTCCCCCTTTTCCTTTTTTTTTTAAAAATTCCCCCCCCTTTTTCTTTTTTTTGTTTTTTTTTTTTTTTTGGGGGTTTTTAATTGTAAAAATTTTTTTTTTTTCCCCCCTTTTGGGTTTTTTTAAAAAAAATTTTTTCCCCTTTTAATTTTTTGGGCCAATTTTTTTTTTTTTTTCCCCCCTTTTTTCCCTTTTTTTTAAAATTTTTTTTTTTTCCCTTTTCCCCCTTTTTTTTTTAAAAACCCCAAATTTTTCCCCCTTTTTTTTTTTTTAAATTTTTTTTTTTTTCCTTTTTTTGGAAATTTTTTTACTTTTTTCCCCCCCCCTTTTTTTTTTTTTTTGGGGAAATTTTTTTGGGTTTTTTTTCCCTTTTTAAAACCTTTACCCCCCTTTTTTTTCCCCCTTTTTTCCCGGGGTTTTTTTTTCCCCCTTTTTTTTTTTTTTTCCTTTACCCCTCTTTTGCCCCTTTTAAAAAAATTTTTTAAAAAAAAAATTTTTTTTCCCCCTTTTTGGGTTTTTCATTCCCCCCCCTTTTTTCCTTTTTTTTTTTTTCCCCCCCAAAACCCCCCCCCCTTTTTTTTTTTCCATTTCCAAAACCTTTTGGGCCCCCCCTTTTCTTTTTTTTTTTTTTTTTTTTTTTTTTCCCCCCTTTTTTCCTAAAATTTTTTTTTTTTTAAAAAATTTTTTTTTTTGGGAAATTTTTTTAAAAAAAAAGGGGCCCCTTTCCCGGGAAACCATTTTGGGAAATTTTTTTTCCCCTTTTTTAAAAAATTTTTTTAAAAAAAATTTTTTTTTTTGGGGCCTTTTTTTTAAAAATTTTTTTCCCCTTTTTTAAAAAAACCTTTTTTAAAAATTTTTTTTTCCCCTTTTTTAAAGAAAAATTTTGGGTTTTTTTTTTTCCCCCTTTTTTTTTCTTTTACGGGAAAATTTTTTTCCCCCTTTTTTTTGGGGCCTTTTTTTTTTTTTTTTGGGGTTTTCCGTCCCCCCCCTTTTCCCTTTTTTTTTTCCCCAAAAAAATTTTTTTTTTTTGGGGAAAATTTTTTTTTAAAAATTTTTTTCCCCGGGTTTTTCCTTTCCCCCCTTTTTTTCCTTTATTTTTTTTTTTTTTTTTTTTCCCCCCCCCCCCCCCCCCCCAAAAAAAAATTTTTTTTTTGGAAAAAAATTTTTTTTTTCCCCCTTTAGGTTTTTTCCCTTGGTAAAAAAAAAAACCCCCCCTTTCCCGGGGGTTTTTTTTTTTTAAAAAAAAAGGGCCTTTTTTTTCCCCCTTTTTTGGGTTTTAACGGGGCCCCCCCTTTTTGGGCCCTCCCCCCCAAAAATTGTTTTTTTTTCCTTTTTTTGGGGTTTTTTTGTAAAAAAAACCCCCCCCCCCTTTTTTTTTTTTTTTTTTTTTTCCCCCCCTTTTCCCCCTTTTTTCCTTTTTTTTTTTTTTTTTTTTTCCCCCCCTTTTTTGGGTTTTAAACCCCCCTTTGGACCCCCTTTTAAAAAAACCTTTTTTTTTTTTTTATTTTTTTTCCCATTTTGGGAAATTTTTTTTTCCCCCTTTTTAAAAAATTTTTTGTAAAAACCCTTTTTTCCATTTCCAAAAATTTTTTTTTTTTTAAAAAATTTTTCCCTTTTTTTTTTCCAGGGCCCCCTTACCCCCCCGGGGTTTTTTTGTTTTTTTCCCCCCCCCCCTTTTTTTCCTTTCCCCCCTTTTTATTTTTTCCCCCTTTTTTTTTCCCCCAAAAAATTTTTTTGGGTTTTTTTTTCCATTTTCCGGGTTTTCAGGGGGGGGGTTTTTTTTTTTTTTTTGGGGTTTTTTTTTTTTTCCCCTTATTTTTTTTTTTTTGGGTTTTTTAAAAAAAATTTTTTTTTTTTCCCCCCCTTTTTTTTTTAAAAGGGGCCTTATTTTTTTTTGGGGCCCCTTTTTTTTTTTTTCCTTTCCCCCCTTTTTCCTTTTTTTTTTTTCCTTTTGGGGTTTTATTTTTTTACTTTTTTTTTTTTTTTTCCCCCCTTTTTTTTTTTTTTTTGGGGCCCTTTTTTTTGGGCCCCCTTTTTTTTTTTTTAAAAAACCTTTAAAAAAACCTTTTTTTTCCCCCCCTTTTTTTAAAAATTTTTGGGGGAAATTTTTCCCCCCTTTTTAAAAAAAAAAAAATTTTTTTTTTTCCCTTTTTTGGGGGGTTTTTTTAAGGGGTTTTTTGGGTTTTTTTTTTGGGGCCCAAGGGGAATTTTTCCCCCCATTGGAGAACACTATTCACTGTCCACCTTCTCTGTATGTCTTCATGTACAGGAACACTATTCACTGTCCACCTTTCTCTGGTATGTCTTCATTGTACAGGGAACACTATTCACTGTCCACCTTTCTCTGGTATGTGTTCATTGTACAGGAGAACACTATTCACTGTCCACCTTTCTCTGGTATGTCTTCATTGTACAGGAGAACACTATTCACTGTCCACTTTTCTCTGGTATGTCTTCATTGTACAGGAGAACACTATTCACTGTCCACTTTTCTCTGGTATGTCTTCATTGTACAGAAAACCCTCTATTCACTGTCCACTTTCTCTGGTATGTCTCATTGTACAGGAGAACACTATTCACTGTCCACTTTCTCTGAATGTCTCATTGTGCAGGAGACACTATTCACTGTCCACTTTTCTCTGTATGTCTTCATTGTGAAGAGAACACTATTCACTGTCCACTTTTCTCTGGTATGTCTTCATTGTACAGGAGAACACTATTCACTGTCCACTTTTCTCTGGTATGTCTTCATTGTACAGGAGAAACACTATTCACTGTCCACGTTTCTCTGGTATGTCTTCATTGTACAGGAGAACACTATTCACTGTCCACTTTTCTCTGGTATGTCTTCATTGTACAGGAGAACACTATTCACTGTCCACTTTTCTCTGGTATGTCTTCATTGTACAGGAGAACACTATTCACTGTCCACCTTTCTCTGGTATGTCTTCATTGTACAGGAGAACACTATTCACTGTCCACTTTTCTCTGGTATGTCTTCATTGTACAGGAGAACACTATTCACTGTCCACTTTTCTCGGGTATGTCTTCATTGTACAGGAGAACACTATTCACTGTCCACTTTTCTCTGGTATGTCTTCATTGTACAGGAGAACACAAATTCACTGTCCACCTTTCTCTGGTATGTCTTCATTGTACAGGAGAACACTATTCACTGTCCACTTTTCTCTGGTATGTCTTCATTGTACAGGAGAACACTATTCACTGTCCACCTTTCTCTGGTATGTCTTCATTGTACAGGAGAACACTATTCACTGTCCACTTTTCTCATTCTCATAAATCCCTCCCCCCACCCTCTCCTCCAACCTGTCCTCACCTTTCCCTCCCTTTCCCACACCCCCTACTGCAACCCCGCCTTTCACGTTCCCATCCTGTCCCATCCAACTTAGCAACATAGATCCACGCTTCATGGTCTTTTGAGCTTTGGAAAAAGTAACATGTAACATGCCCTGAAGACTGTTAGGTTTCCTTATGGGAGCAAAACATACCCACATGTTTACTGTTTATCGTTTACTGTTCCCTACCTCATTTCATTTCCGATTTTGATTTGGTAGACAGGACACACATGCTTGTCCACACTGTACATGAAAACGCCCATTCAGTGTCCTCCCCGCTGCCTTCCCTCCCCCCCCCCTCTCTCTCTCTTTCCTCTCCCCCCCCCCCCCCCCCCCCCCCCCCCCCCCCCTCCTCCCCTCCTTCTCAATCCAAACAGTCCATCCCATTTCAGCACATAAACCCCAGACCGTGAAAAGACAGGCAGGCTCCCTAGGGACACCCCGACAATGGTCCACAGAGAGACATGGAAAATCCTAAACACTTTCAGAGCCGCTAGAGACGGTGACTATGAAAGCTCCCCACCCCACCCCACCCCACCCCACCCCACATACTCACACACACACCCACTCACACCTTACCCCCCACCTATGCCACCCTCCCTCCATGCTCCCATTTCTCTGTCCTCCCTCTCACCTTCCATATAATTTTCTCCCCCCCCCCCCCCCCCCCCCCCCCCCTTCAATCCCGCTCTCTTTCCCTCTGTATCAAAACTAATGTTGTTGTTTGTTGTTGTTGTTGTTGTTGTTAGGACTGTTAGAAAAAGGGGGGAGGGGGGGGGGGGGGAGAGCAGGTGTGAAAGGTGAAGACGAGCCAGAAGTATCTCTCGAGCGGAAAATGAAGCTTCTTATTTTCTGATGATGTAGGATTAGGGCAAGTGCGGGAAAGGTAACAATTTCTGTGAATACTGGGTAGCAGAGGATTTGTCAGGTGGAGTAGGGGTTGGGGGGGGGGGGGAGAGAACAAGCTGGACAGTGCCCGTGGAGGACAGAAGGGAGGTGAACGTTGTTTAATTTGATGATTGCTGATCAACGGGTGGGATGGGAATGGAAAAGTAGGGGTGACAGAACTGTTTGAAGGTAACTAGAGATGTGAAGTAACAAAGGGCTGCTGATGGAAATCTTGTGGAGGGTACTATCGGTGAGGGATGGACACACAGGAATAGCGACGGTGGAATCCACATAAACCTGTTTTCTCTGACACAAACACAGAAAAAAACAAACAACTAATTCCCCACAAGACATACACTCTTACACAAACAAAGACTCTCTCTCTCTCTCTCTCTCTCCTCCTTTTCTCCCCTCTCTCCTCTCTCTCTCTCCTCTCTCTCTCTCTCTCTACATCCACTTTCTGTGACCCACCTCATGTGATTTCATCATCCTGCTAACTTCGCAACACATGCAACATTTTTTTCTTTTCAACCAGAACAGTTCACAGGGACTTGAAACTTGGAACACACAAACAACAAATAAAAAACGTAAACAGGAAGACCCACATCGCGTACCCTGAAACACAACTGACAATAAGTAAGAATCCATCCTTACAATTAAAAAATTCTCCACCACCCCCTCCATTCTCCCCACTGACTCCCCCCCCCACCCCCCACCGACCCTGGCCCCATCCCTCCCCCCTCCTCTTGACTCCTACATCTGTTTCCAGCTTCCAAGCACATTGACCATTCCAATCAGCTAGCTTCACGCTCTACTAGTTTGGAAGAAAACCATTGTAGCATACGCAAAAGACGGACAATGGTCAATGTTTTAACTGCGTAGGTGTACAGGGAAACACAGGCTTACCTGTCGTGCGCATGCCAATACCCATTCATAGCTCACAACCCTTCCCGCCCACGCCACTACATCCCCCTTCCCAATGACCCCCCCCCCCCCTCTCCCAGACCATCCACGCCGTCCTAGCTACATAGACCCAAGGCCATGAAGAGACACTGTTTCTTGGCTCCCTGGGGATTCCCGAACAACACGCCATCCTAGCTACATAGACCAAGGCCATGAAGAGACACTGTTTCTTGGCTCCCTGGGGATTCCCGAACAATAGTCCAGGCAGAGACGGGGGAAAATCCTTGAAAGCCTATCAGAACTGGGAGCGTCAGTGATGGTGAAAGTTATTCCTGAAAGCCTATCAGAACTGGGAGCGTCAGTGAATGGTGAAAGGTTATTCCCACCCACATCCTTCCCCCGAGCCCCCTCTTCATGCTCCCCTTCCTTGCCCTATGCAGCAAATGGGGAAAACAAAATGATGGGGTTTTCACAGAAAGGACTTAAGATTTTGTCAGAAAAAGGGGCCTGAAAGGTAAAGACATACCAGTAGTAGAAGGAAAAATAAAACCCAGTTTGTGATGACCGGGATTTGGGACATTGCAGGGTTTTTACTGACCACGGGTATATATTCTTTTGTCAGCAGGGAACAAGTGGGGGGGAGGGGGGGAGAGATAATCCAGAAAGTGTCCAAGGTGGACATACAGAGGTGAACGTTGTTAAACCTGATGCCCATGGATTAAACGGCTGGGTGGTTAGGAAGGAAGACTGGGGGCAATAGGGGAGTTGGAAGTGAGCAGGGAATGATGAGATAATGAACAGCTACTCTTTGCAGTTTGTATGTTTTCTCATAGTGGTGTGTAGATACAAGGACAAGGACGGTGTCTATCAAGTGAAGCTCATGAGGGAAACCTGACACAAAGTGAAACATTCTCACGGGATACTGTCTGTTAGTCTGTCCTGTCTGTCTGTCTGTCTGTTTTCTCTCTCTCTCTCTCTCTCTCTCTCTCTCTCTCCCCTCTCTCTCTTTTCTCTCTCACACACACACACACACACACACGCACACACACACACAACACAACACACAACACACACACACACACACACACACACACACACTTTCTGTGACCCACCTCTTATAATTTCATCATCATACTTACTTCTCAATACATACAACATTTTTTTTCTTATAAGTCAGAATAGGTCACAGGGACTTGAAACATGGTACAAATAACGAACAAAAAAGTCTGTGAACAATGAGACCTACATCACGTGACCAGCAACACAACTGACAATAAGAATCCATCTTTAACTTTAAAAAAAATTCCCCACCACCCCTCCTCCATCCTTCCAGTGACACCCCCCCCCTCATCCTTCCCCCACTCCCCTTCTCTCCCATATCCGTTTCCAGCTTCCAAGCCCATTGAACATTTCAGTCAGCTAAGCTTCACGCTCTAACTAGTTTTCAAGAAAACCATTGTAGCATGCGCAAAAGACAGATAATGATCAATGTTTTAGTTGTGTTGGTGTACGGGGAAACATGGGTTTACCTGCCATGCACATGACAATACCCATTCATAGCTCACAACGCTTCAGGCCCACACTGCCACATCCCCCCAACCCCCTTCCATTGCCCAGACCAACCACGCCATCCTACCTACATAGACTCGAGGCCATGAAGAGACACTGTTTCTTGGCTCCCTGGGGATTTTCGAACAATAGTCCAGGCAGAGAAAGGGGAAATCCTTGAAAGCTATCGGAACTGGGAGCGACGGTGAATGGCGAAAGGTATTTCGCACCCGGTACCACATCCTCCCCCCTCACCCCCACCCCCAGCCCCCTTTGCAAGCTCTCCTTCCGTGCTCTATGCAGCGAACACAGAACAAAATGATGGGGTTTTCATGGAATGGACTTTAGATTTTGTCAGGAAAAAAGAAGGCGCAAAAGGTAAAGACATACCAGTAGTAGAAGGAAAAATGAAACCCAGTTTCTGATGACTGGGATTAGCGATAGAGCAGGAAAAGTAATGGTTTTGTTGACCACAGGAAATGTGTTCTTTTTGTCAGGGGTATAGGTATGGGGGGAGATAATCCAGAAAGTGCCCAAGGTGGACATACAGAGGTGAACGTGTTAAACTTGATGCCCGTGGATTACCACGGTTGGGTGGTTAGGAAGGAAGACTGGGGACTATAGGGAAGTGGCAGTAAGCAGGGAATGATGAGTTAAAGGACAGCTACTCGTAGAATACAGTTTGCATGTTTGTCGTGGTGGAGTGTAGGTACAAGGACAAGGACGTTGCTATCTAGTGAAGCTCATGAGGAAAACCTGACACAAAGTGAAACATTTCACAAAATCCTGTTTGTTTGTCTGTCTATCTGTCTGCTGTCTGTCTGTCTGTCTGTTTCTCTCTCTTTTCTCTCTCTCCTCTCTCTCTCTCTCTCTCTCTCTCTCTCTCTCTCTCTCTCTCTCTCTCCCCACATACTGTGTGTGTGATTGTGCATATCTCTGTCACTGTCTCTGTTTCTCTCTCTCTCCACTCTCTCTCTCTCTCTCTCTTTCTCTCTCTCTCCCTCTCTCTCTCTCTCTCTCTCTCTCTCTCTACTACCACTTCTGTGACCATGTTCGCTTTGGTATCATCTGTATAACCCCTTCATTCTAAACGCTTTTCAATATAGGGCCATAGTTTATTTGTTCTTGTCAAAATAATCCATCACAACTTGAAACTAGAGACCAAAACAAAACAAACCTAAAACACTCCACCGATATCACAGCTGACGATCAATATCCGTCCCTACCAACACAATAACCCCCACCCTATCCCCTATCTCCTCGCCCAGCTGCCTCCTCCTCGTCTGCAGACTCTTTTCCCCCATATTCGTTTCCAGCTTACAATGCTGCTGGACCTTCCAGTTGGTCACGCTTCCTGCTTTAATGATGTTGTAGAAAAACACCGTAGCATGTGCACCAGACGGATTTTGTTTTCATTCTGTAGATGCACGGGAAATTCAAGCTTAATGTAGTGTACATGACAGTATCCATTCTTTTCCTACCCCACCCCTACACATCTCCGGCCATACCATTGTGCTCACCCACCTCCATTCAAACCATCCACACCATCCAAAGTCATAGCCCTAAGCCATAAAGAGGCCACCTTCTGTGTGACCCCGGCGATTGTCAGGCGATAGCGGATGGAGAGACAGGTAAACCCTTTAAGCATGTCAGAACCACCAAACACAGTGAATAATGAACGACATTTCTTACCCGCAATCACACTCAACCCTTTGCCATCTCCGCTCTCCTCTGCCCTCTACAACTAAAAGAATGATGACAAATGACAAGAATGACAAGAATAATGAGGTTTTCAAGGAACAGGTTCAAGATTGTCAACAAACGAAACAAAACGCACACAACAAAGGTGAGAAAGGTACAGAAAATAAAATCCCAGTTCCCGGTGGCTGAAATTATGAATAGTGCCCGGAAAGAGTATAAGAATGTAAGATTTTCGTTGTTCGGGGAGGGGGGGGGGGGGGGTCGTCGGGGAGTTGGGGAGAGAGCAGGTGGGAATGGGATAAGGGGGAGGAAAGGGGACAATCTGGAAGGATCCAAAGTAGACAGACAGAGACATGATCCATTATTTAAACTGACGACTGTGGATCAACGGAAAGGGAACAAGTGGCAAGACTAGGGACTAACAGGACAGTTTGGAGGGACAAGAAGTGCTGAATCAATGCAAGGCTGTTGGTAGAAAGCTTCCCATATGTGTACTACTAGAAGTGCACAGACACAGGAACAACGACAGTGGGTATCAATCAAAATCACAGATATAAATCCTTGTTTACCATAATTCACTTACAGAGAATCCTCTCTCTCTCTCTCTCTCTCTCTCTCTCTCCTCCTCTCTCTCTCTCTCTCTCTCTCCTCCCGCTCCTCCTATATATTTTCTGGTAGTATCCTTTAGTAACCACACAATCCTACCAGTTTCTTGGTATACGCAAGAACTTCTCATCAGTCAATAAATGAAACTAGAAAACACCACCAACAAAGCTTGGAAAGAGGACCTGCATTATTCAGCCTATAATACAACTGACAATCAGAATCCATCTTTACCTATACAATGCCCCACTCCCACCATCTCTCTCCCCATTGCTTTTCCCTCCCCCACCCTCCCTCTTCTCCACTCCTTTTTTAGCTTCCAAGGTTATTGGACATTCCAATCAGTAATGTTCCACGCCCTCATGGCCTTGGAGAAACTCACAGTACCCACTCGTAACATACTGAAAAAGGTCGATGATAAAACAATTTACATGATTGCTTAGGCGTACAGGAAACACAAGCTTACCCGCAGTGTCCCTGACAATACACATTCACTGAGCCAATCCACTCTGTCCACACCTCCACGACCACCACCACCGCTCTCCCTTCCACATCCCCTCCCTAATCCAAACCATCACGGTTATTCCAGATACGAGATCCAAGGCCATGAAGACACAGCCTTGACTCCCTGTGGATTCCCAGACAATGGTCCACACAGAGGTGGAGAAACAAGCCTCAAGCATTTCAGAAATGCCAGAGACAGCAATCAGTGAAAGGTTAATTTCAGCCCACACCCACCCCTAATTCTCTAAGAAATCTCATCTCCTCTTCCCCTTCACAGAGAGTGCTGAGCGGAATAATGGTGTCATCAATGAATGTGATCAGAATTGTCAAAAAAAAAGAAAAGAAAATTCGTACATAAAAGGTGCATAAAGTGGATACATGCCAGACATTGAACAGAAAATGAAACCCGAATGTCTGATGACTCGGAACATTGTATAGTTTTTTTACTAGTCAGGGTGGTCGGGTAGGTTGTATGACGACATTGGTGATAGTTTGTTTTTTTTTACTACTAAGAGGTCAGGGCTGGGTCAGGTGGGTGAGGTTGTCTGATGACTCGGAACATTGGTGATAGTTGTTTTTTTTACTACTAAGAGGTCAGGGCTGGGTCAGGTGGGTGAGGTTGGAGGCACAAGCCCGAAGTGGACAAGGTGGCAGAGTGGATGGCGAATTGTAGTTAAACCTGATGATGGTGGATTAACAAGGTGATATGGCGGAAAGACGGGAACAGAAAGTGTGGAGGAATTATGGTGAGAAATGACGCAGGGCTGCCATATAAAGGCTTACAAGTGTCTTGGTGTGTGTGTAGTGGGCACTCCAGCCTGACAATACCTCTATATCCCATACCTCCAATAGACCTCATAGGGTCTTCACTTCATGGGCAATCCAGCCTGACAATACCTCTATATCCCATACCTCCAATAGACCTCATAGGGTCTCTTCTTCGTGGGCACTCCAGCACTTGACAATGACCACCGACAAAGCTTGTGCTCTCCATTCTTTTTACATATTATGGTTTATGTACCCCCCTCCTTTCGTCTGAACCTCCTTCTTCTTCTCTTTTGCGCCTCCCTTCTTCCTGTCTTCCCCCTCCCTCCACATATACACACCCAGGTCTCTCGTCTCCCTTACCGACATCTGGAAGAAAAAAGAAGAAACATTAGTTTTGCTGCAGCAATAAACTCTTTCTGTTCGAATTCTATGCGTTTATTTTGTCTTTTTCTGCAGATGTCAATAAGGGAGACAGGAGAACTAGATGTGTATGTGGAGAAGGGGGGGGGCGGGGGGGGGGGGGGGGGGGGGGGGGGGGGGGGGGTTGGAGAAGACAGGAAAACGAAAAGGGAGGAAAGAAAAAGGAGATTCAGAGAAAGGAGGGAGGGTACACCCATGACAAGATATAGCAAGAATGGAGAGTAAACGCCTTGTCGGTGGTTGATTTTCAGGTTACGGTGCCCATGAAGAGAAGATTCTATGAGGTGTTGAGCTATGGAAGATAGAGGTGCCTGGCGGTCTGCTCCATGCAGCCAGGCAACATGGTAGGTCACAGAGGGACGATAGGTGTTGAGGGTGTGTGGGTAGTG
>JAFLJL010001310.1:10000-11596 GCA_018398815.1 Conus ventricosus | reverse complement strand
GAGATCTCTCTCTCTCTCCCCCCTCTCTCTCATTTCTCTCCTCTCTCTCTCTCTCTCTCTCTCTCTCTCTCTCTCTCTCTCTCTCTCTCTCTCTCATCTCTCTCTCTCTTCTCTCTCTATATAATATATATATATATATATATACACATTCCCACCACACATGACTATTCCTTCGCTTCGTGCGAACGTACTTTAGTTTTGTCTCTAGCTGTCACTTGGAGCAAATCCCTGTGTGTGTGTGTGTGTGTGTGTGTGTGTGTGTGTGTGTGTGTGTGTGTGTATGCGTGTGTGTGTGCGTGTGTGTGTGTGTGTGTGTGTGTGTGTGTGTGTGTGTGTGTGTGTGTGTGTGTATGCGTTGTGTGTGTGTGTGTGTGTGTGTGTGTGTGTGTGTGTGTGTGTGTGTGTGTGTGTGTGTGTTCAGCTTAAATTTCTAAAGCACCTTTTTCATTTAAATCGTCCTTCCAAAACAGAATTGATATATGGAGAACTAGGAATGTGTCCTGTTTCAGTTCAAGTATATGCACGAATGAGCAATTTCTCCACAAACAAATATTCATCTAGCTTGTACACAGTGGTGTATGATTTATACAAAAATCAGGGTTTTACATCTAGGTGGATGACGTGTATACGGGATATCCTACTAGAAACAGGATTAGACTGTGTTTGGGAGACACAAAAGGTTTCGTCGGTTCGCAGTCTTTGTAGAAACGTTCGTAATTCATTAGAAGATATTCACATACGTGCATGGAACGATGCTTTAGAATCTAGCAGTAAGTGTTTATTTTATAGAAATTTTAATACAGGGTTTTGCCGTGAAAAATATATTGAAATGTTGCCTGATGTTTATATAACACCCGCTAATTCGGTTTCGCTGTGGCAGTCATAAACTCATGATAGAAATTGGCAGACGATTTGGAATACCTCGCGATGAACGATTCTGTCGGGACTGCGACCAGAATCACCTTGGTGATGAATTTCATTTTTTAATGAAATGCACCAAATATAATGACATCAGAAATCAGTTTATACCAAGAAAATTCACGTGTATAGAATCCGTATTAAACTATTGTCGTTTGCTCTGTGGTGATAAAAAAAGTGGTGCTAAGCTTAGCGAAGTTTCTAAAACTTAGTAAACTTTTTTTTTTTAATGCACATTTTATTACAAAACATAAGAACAATTTACAAGTAAGGAGTACAAAACGCAAAAACGCATACTTGTCACAGTAAGACAATTACAAAAACAGCAAAAAATACATCATCATTATCATCATCATAATCATCAGTATCATCTTCATCATCGACGTCTTCAACATCCTTACCTTGCCACTACTGTGAATACTAATACCATCAATAGAACTACTACTACCACCACAACTACTACTGTTATTACTGCTACTACTATCAAAGTGATAACGGTCACTTAATAAACACTGTATGCGGTTTTTCTTAATCGTATCATAGGCATATATAGACACACTAATAACCACAAAGGGTAAACACAAAAAAGAATCATAGTTAAATAAATGAAAACAAAATAACTGAACGGAACAAATAAATTAATCCAACAGGGAAAACAAAGCAACTGACCGTTGTCAT
>JAFLJL010001310.1:0-5000 GCA_018398815.1 Conus ventricosus | reverse complement strand
TTTATATGGGGGGGGGGGGGGGATTCTTTCTGTGTGTGTCTGTCTGTCTGTCTGTCTGTCTCTCTCTCTCTCTCTCTCTCTCTCTCTCTCTCTCTCTCTCTCTCTCTCAATGTGCGCGCGTGTGTGTGTGTGTGTGTGTGTGTGTGTGTGTGTGTGTGTGTGTGTGTGTGTGTGTCTGTGACTAGTAAACTTTTGCTACATCCACGTGAGCGGTTCATCGATGAAAGAGATGCATCTTCCTTGTCACTTTCAGCCTTGAGCCAATCGAAGTTTGGGCTGGGTGCATGCACGGATGGGATAGTAGTGGGGGGGGGGGGTAGAGGATGACAGAAGAGAAGGGGGGGGGGGGGGGAGGGCGGAGAAAGGTCAAAGGGGAGGGAGGTGGGAGGGTGGGATGTTGGGAACCATGGGGGACGTTCGGTTTCTTATTCCCCTTTAGAGAACAGATAAATGTCTGTTCAACCCCACTTGCTTCACCACCGAGTTTTTGGGCGAAAGTGGCCTAAAAGCCGCCTTTTCTTGTGGCGGAAGAGAGAGAGAGAGAATCACCGGCACCCCTGACAAAACCCGTTAAGGTCAAGTTGCCCTCAGAACAGACAGACAGACAGAGAAGAGAGAGACAGAGAGAGAGACAGACAGACAGACAGTTTTCGGGCGAAAGTGCCCTAGAATTAGCATATTACTGTTCTCTGACAAGTAAGACTTCAATAACCAAAAAATAACGATTATCTACAAACAAACATACTGTGCAGGGTTATCCGTTTCAATACTAATTTACTAAACTTTTCAGATTTTAGTTTTTGTTTAATCCTTTGTTTTTCCTGATCATTTTCAATAACATCATTTTCGCGCAAACATTCTTCAAATGAGTCTCTGTCTTTCATGTGAAATAACACTACAGTCTTTAACTGTTCTCTAAAGTCTTTTAAAAACCGAGTTATATTTCTGGCATAAAATCCACACACTTATCCCAGCATGTCTTCCGCTGAAAGCTAGTTTTGACAAAGCGTTTCTCTTTTTAACAATGTCTCTTTCTGCTGAACAGTCATCTATAATAAATAGTGTCTGCGTTCCTTCAACAGTCTATAAAACTGTTCTAAACACTCACTCAGTTTATTGCTAGGATCAACTAAATATATGCTATCATCTGTCCATATAAACCTTCTATTATGATATGCTTTGTTCCATTTAAGTGTTGGACAGAAAACCACAATATGATTAAATTATAACGATAAACTTTTTGTAATAGGTCTAGGATAAATATTGTTTTTCCACAACCAGTCTGCCCACAAATCAATGAGCAATGAGGGGTTTTTGTCATAAAGTTTAACTGCTCCATAGTTTTATAACAGAACTTAATCTAATCCGGTTATTGTTTTTATCATACCCTCTGTTAAAACTTGTTCAGTATAATAAAATCCTATAAGGCCTAAGTGTGTAAGATTAATCCAATTCAGTGCTGTAAGATTGTTTCTATTAGACTAATATTGATTTTGTTGCTTGTTGTTATGACCTTAATATCCTCGCCATTGTGAAGAATGACAACAGTAACTTTAAGACTGTCAACGTCTAAGTTTTGCCAGCTAATTAGAATTCCTTTAAAAAGGACGTCACTAACGCCCACAACCCCATCCCTCTCCTTATCTTTTAAGACAGAAATTTCAAATATTATTGTGAACGTGTCCCCTATTTCATTTGCGGCATGAACTGTAATTTTGTAGAAGCATCTTTAAAACCGCTTTCTCTTCTGTGGAGGATGTACTGTTTTTTCCCATACGGCTTTATTTCAATCTCTTTCCGACTATTGTCATCTGGCATAAAGACTTACATGTAAAGGGCCAGAGTTGAATGCTTTTCTGAAACTTTTTTGACGGCCAAAAAATGTAAATGGGCTTATGAATTCAAATTTTATTTCCCATTCTAAATATGGTTCTAAGTGCCATTTGAGGTCAGGTTTTCGAACTATTTTATATTCATACTGGCCAACATTATTTGCCTCTAGATTGCGCAGTTGTTCTAGTTTAGGAAACTTTTTGCTGTCGGCAACCTCTTTACGTTTATAATCACCATCTTTAGTGTACTCAAAACCATACAAAGCGCCTATTTCACCGTTCTGTTCAAAGTCCGCAACATCTGCAAGGTCTTTTAATTCTAAGGTTATACACCTTACAGGCGCTAATGTAACTCCTGATTCTTCTGGCCCCCGCGACATTATTTTTAGTAACGTATTATTTTATTTCCAAAACAATGTGCAGGTTATCACATTTCACAACTTTCCCCGCTTTGTCTTTGATTTTTATATTAAATGATCCGACCCTCCCAAAAACTAATCTTCTAAACTGTAAATTAGGGAATTGTATAATTTCATAATCGCAATATGCAGCTTTCCTGACGGAAGAGCTCTTAAAACATTTGAGGGCCTTCCATCATATAAGTTTTCATCAGTGCTCAGCTCATCTAAATGAACATAGAGTAATGAATGTACTGCAAGATTGAGCGGACTTTCCCCTCAAACGTAGTTTCATCTGGCGAAACACTAAAACTATGAGTGGGTAGATTGCTAGTTGTGAAGCCTAGCATTTTAGCTAGCTCTCTATCAAAATCGTATTTTGCTTCTTCAGGTTTGAATGTTAATATTGTTTTTAGATTTGCATTGTTAAGTTTAAGAGTAATGTCTAAGTTACTCATTGCTTCTTTTAGTGAGCAAAACCCGTAATAACCATCAGGTATTGTTAACTGTTTAACGTCGTTTGTTCTCCTTTCATATTTTGTAATCTTATTATTCTTCTTGGTTTTGCTTATATTAAACCATACAACTTTGTAGAATATTTCATGGAGCGCGACCGTTTTGGCCCCGCAATTGTTATCAATAGCATGTTCTAAAAACGAAGGACGGTCTTGAGTTGTTATTGTTACAAACATTTTTTAAAACAAATTAAAAATGAGTGCATTCAAATATACTGATGCAAAATATTCTGTTGGGCCGCACTACAATCTTAAAAATATAGCAACTGATACTCTTGACATTGCTGTGACCCAGACTGCCTCTTTTCATAAAAAGGTGAGTACTCCATTGAAGAGCTATCTTAACCCCCTATTGAAAACGAGCACATCCAGAAAGCGTGGTTTAGTCATCCGATGCAGTTTTATCAGAACCAGTTAAACTTTGCTGTGTCTTGTGCATCAACTGGGTGTGGAGTGTCGTATGCTGATCATTTAAATCACCATGATCCTTTGGTGAGGTCAGTGTACAGATTTCATTTCTATTACACCTTTAGACGTATTTTGACTGAACTGCAAGCACCATTACCGAATGACAAATCGTTTAATCCACTCAGCAACAGAATAGACATGAAGGCTTTTGAAAGGATCTGTAACGAATTCAATATTAACATCAAGACGGACTTTAGACAAAAGTTGGATCTATAATCATGGCCTAGGCGTCATTTATTTTCAGGGCACGCACAGAAAGTATAACTTTGACTGGCGTTCTCCTTTCAAAATTGTTCAGCCCTGGTCCATAGAGCAAGAGCATAAAACAGCATGGACAACATTTATCTTAGACACTTCTAAGGGCCTAACTAGAGCGGGAATAGAACGAATAAACGACTCTATTCGTACTTACGTTTGGTGTTTGCTAGGGTCGCAAGCACAGGCAAGATCGAGCATAACTGATCCTTCTACTGGCTTTGACGCCCAAAAACAATACTTAGCAAATTTAGAGGACGCCATTAATTCTACAGTTGATTTACCTTCAAGTATTCAAAGGTACCAACATGTTTTACAATACGCAAGATCGAAAGTAGACTTTGCTGTTGGCACTGGTTTATACATGCTGCCTTCTGACCTCAGACTCCAGATAGGTACAATAATAAACTATAATAATGAAATTCTTATAGCAGGCAATGAACAGAAGGTTGGGAAAAAACGACATAAATTCTGAGCCAGTAATATTACAAACAATAAAAGAACACCCAAATTAAGTCATCTAATTCCGAAGTCCAAACCCCCAAAGTCATTGAAGACTCAGCAAAGCTCGCGGACTCTGTTCGCGATGACCATGAATATGAAAAGACAGCGCTTGTTCTTGGATTAACGGCATAGGATTACTTGGTCTTTATCTTACTAAAATAGTAACCCAACTATTAAGAGAACTAATGCCATAAGTGCTCGGCCATAAAGCCAACTACTTTGCTTGCAGTAGACAAAAGCCAGCTAACAATACTCCCTAATATACCTGGTAAAGAGTCTATAGCTTTACCAGCTAATTTTTTTAATAAACTCGCAAGATGATCAAGCTGTTTTTTTACCCATGATTTATCAGGTGGAGGCGATGGCGGTGGAGGCACTGACCCGAACCGCTACGCCTGTAATAGCCATCACCAGTGTACTTATTGCAAATCCTAAGGCTGTTATAACGCTTGCCAATGTGACTCCCTGCTCTCTAAACAATGTTCTTATTCGTTCTGCTAGCGTTGTGTCTTCATATAAAATTTTCTGGATAGTTTCTCTTATTCTATTCACTTGAGTTCGTAATTGGTCTCGGTTAGTAGTTAGCACTTCTAGTCTTGCTGATCTTTCTTGTTCAAGATCTTTTAGTCTTTGGGTTATTCTTTCTTTAATATCAGGTCCTAAGTTGGCGTCATCAGCCTCAACGAGTTTTTCTTTTTCTCTTTTTATATGCTCATCTAGTTCACTAGTTTTGCTAAATTGTTTGTTAATTCGCCTTTGATGGTTCTTAAAGTACGATCAAGGGCTAATAATTCTCGCATAGGCAATGGGGAATCATTAATTGTTTTTTAAACGCTGTTTCTTCTGAAAACTGGTTTCTCTTCTATTGTATTTATTAATTCGCCGCTGATTGATTTAATTCTTTAAGTTCCATGTTTTGCATTTGGTTATTGTCGGGAGTTCTTGTAGTGTGTTTTGAAGTTTAGCAACTGCATCCCTATCTAATTTTGGTCTAGCAATGCCAAGGCGATTTTGATCTTTCACACGAG
>JAFLJL010001309.1:7500-53815 GCA_018398815.1 Conus ventricosus | reverse complement strand
TTGAGAAGGGGGGGAAAAAAAGTTATCAGGTTGGAAACAACAGAGGACGGGGTGTTTTTTGTTTAGGGGGAACGAGGACGGCCTGATGACGGAAATTTTTTTTGTTTCCCTCCCCCCCCTGCACCCTCGAACACCCAAATCTACACCAATGGAACTGGCGAAACCCAAAGTTGAGGGGGGGGTAAAGGGGCACGGGTTTTATGCCAGCACCCCCCACGAGGTGGGAGAGGGGGGAGGGTGTTGAGGTAGACAGGGGCGGCATGACGTGGGGAAGGTGAGTGGAGGGAGAAGATGGGCAGTTTCTCCGCCATGCAGGGGTGTTACAGAAGGGAGGGGGAAAAAGGGAGAGTGAGGTGACGCGGCAAGGGAAAACACCGGGGAAGGAGATACCCTTAATATGCCGTGCGCAGAAAAGGGCGGAAAAACGTGGAGGGCAGCCATTATATATCGGAGTCAGACCTGCGACTCGCCAAAAAAAAACCATAACCCCCGAAGACCGGAGGGAGAGGGGGCAAAAAACACTGACCAAAAAAAAAGCCACCATTATAAAATCATCGGTACCACTTTTACAACAAACAACCCAAAACAACCAAAAATAATCCATTCGAATGGGGGAAGGGGGGGAAATCAGCCTGTTAGGCAAAGGAGAAATCGGCTGACTACACTATCAGTTATACAGTGAAAATAAAGGTAAAAAGTTTCACTCTTAGAAAACCTAGAGCATTATCATTTTTTTTTCGCGTGAATTTTTATCTTGTATTTGTATTCAGCTGCTTCGAAAGATAGTTAATTTAGGTGGGATTTTTCTAATATGATTTGTATATATATGTTTGGCAAACATTTTTATAAAGTAAAAATATATCTGTTTTAGAAGGGTTATCCACATTAAAAAGTCCCACATTTTCCATTTTTCAAAATTTTTCTTGAACTTTTTTCCAAAAAGAGGTCTAAAAACATCTAAAAATTTACAACTCCGAAAGAATGTTCAATAGAGTCCTTGCTTCATTACATAACAAACATTTGCTGTGCAAGATGCCCCTTTGCACTTAAAAAACATTTTTGCAATAATTCTGTGAACAATTCTACTGTACCCCACTTCAACAAAACATCTTAGTTTTATGTATTGAAAGGAAATCTCTTTCCAAGGAATATAACTTTAAAAATTTTTTGTGCCTTTTCAAAAAACTTTTGGTCTGACATTGTTTTGGTTGAATTTCATACATTAATTTTGATTTTTTGATACCTTATTTTTGTTTTAATGCATTTGGTATACCCAAAAAACTGTTATTGTCTGTATTTCTTTTTATTCCACTTTTTCTGATATATTTTTAAGCCGATTTAATCCCATTAAACGTGAAAAAAACAATCTTACAACCATGTTTTGTTAAAAATTCCCTCAAATTTCAAAAATTCTCCATTACTTGAAAAAATTTTTTAAGGCTACACCCTTTTTTTTTCAATTATTAGTTTAATTACTACTTTCCCATTTTTAAATTTTTTCTGTGGAAAACGGTTCAAAAAGAAATTTCACCCCCTTTTTGGGTTTACTTTAAAAAGGGAATAGCCTAAAAACTTTCAGACAGCACCCAAAAAGGTGCCAGTTTTTATTTTTTAAAAAATTTATTTTAAAATAAAAAGTTTCCATAGCATTCTAAAAACGAAGAATCGGGCATATTTTTTTTTCTATACATTTTTATTATGGTTTTGGTTTTTATTTTTTAAATCCATACAGTTTCAAAGCAAAATATTTTTCCTTATGTGGGGTATGTTTAGTCCACCCTGTTCGTTTTTTGATTGAGGTTTTTTCCCGACAAATTTTATCTTTTTTCCCCACCCAGACAAACTGAAATCATTTTTTCTGGAGGTTTCCTTTAAAGTAGTTGGGGGATCGGGGAATATCCTCGGTTTTAAATTTAAACAAAAAAGCGTTTTCAAAACGCTACTCTACATTGGGGGAAATGGTTCTTTGTGCCAAAATCTTTAACAGTATTTTAATTTCAAAATTGTTTTATTATATTAAACTTTCACAGCCCTTAAATTTTTTGGTGAACATGCCCAGTATCTTAAATCTGGGGAAAATCTTTTCTTTTTTAAGTGAGGGGAGAAAGTTACTTGTGATCTTTTCTTGTTCCTAACCGGGCTTGTGTTTTACTATTTTCATATCAGTCCTGAATCTAAAAAGCAAATCAAAAGTATAGTTTTTTCAAATATTTTATTCCTACATAAATCTGAGTACATCGGCGACTGAGAAATTTTGTTTCAGTGTCACCGATATGAATTCCTTTGATCTTTCCCCTTTTTTAAAATCAATTTCCGAAAAAAACAATAAAAAAATAGGGGGAAAGGGGGTTAGAGAAAGGGAAATTCTTTTCACCCCACTTGCTCCCCCACCAATTTTTGGGGCGAAAGTACCTAGAAGCGGCATTTTACAGTTCTCGACAATAAACTTCAATAACCAAAAAAAACTTTAAATCTACAAAAAAATACGTGCGGGGTTTACCCGTTTTAAAACTAATTTACTAATTTTTAAGTTTAGTTTTTTTTTAAATCTTTTTTTTTCCTGACTTTTCAATAACATCATTTTCCCAAAACATTCTTCAAATGATCCCTTTTTTCATTGAAAATAACACTACAGTTTTTAATGTTCTCTAAAGCTTTTAAAACCGAGTTATATTTTTGGCAAAAATCCACACCTTATCCCACATGTCTTCCGCTGAAGCTTTTTTTGACAAATGTTTTTCTTTTTAATTTTCTTTCTGCCAAAACGTCACAAAAAAAAAATTGTCTGCTTTCCCTTCAAACAGTTAAAAAAATGTTCTAAACACTCCTCATTTTTTGCAATTAACTAAAAATATTCATCATCGTCCAATAAACCTTCTATCATGATATTTTTTGTTCCTTTTTAATGTTGGACAAAAACCAAAATTTGTTTAAAAATTTTTAAACGATAAACGTTGAAACGGGTCGAGGAAAATATTTTTTTTCCCACAACCAGTCTGCCCACAAATCAATGAGCAATGAGGGTTTTTGTCAAAATTTTAACTGCTCCATAGTTTTATAGCAAATTAATTAATCCATTAATTTTTATCATACCTCTGTCAAAACTTGTTCATAAATAAACCCTCGGGGCCCAAAAAGTGAAAGATTAATCCAATTTCTTTCTGAAAATTGTTTCTATTTAATCAACATTGATTTTGTTGCTTTTTTTATGATTTTAATTCCCTCGCCATTGTGAAGAACGACGAGGGTAACTTAAGGCGTTTAACGTCAAATTTTGCCACTAAATTTTTCCTTTTATAAGGCTCACAACGCCACAAAACCCCCTCCCTCTCCACTTTAAAGACAGAAATTTAAAATATTATTGTAAAATGTCCCCCTAATTTTCGCTTGGAAAGAACTGAAAATTTTTAGAAGTTTTTTTACAAGTTTTTTCTGTGGAATGACGTTTTTTTCCCATACGGCGTTATTTCCAATTTCTTTCCGACATTGTCCCCGGGCAAAGTTTTACATAAAAAGGGGCCAGATTGAAGTTTTTCTGTTTTTTTGACGGCAAAAATATGTAAATGGCTTATGTTAAAATTTTTTATTTCCCATTCAAAATAGGTTTTTAAGTGCCTTTTGAGGTCAGGTTTCGAACTATTTTATTTTCATACTGGCCAGCATTGTTTTGCTTTACATTGCGTATTGTTTAGTTTAAAAAATTTTTGTTGTCGCAAACCTCTTTGGTTTTAATCCCATCTTTAGTTAAAAAACCATACAAAGCGCCTTTTTACCGTTTTTCAAAGCCCGAAACGTCTGCAAGGTCTTTTAATTCAAGGTTATAACCTTACAGGCCCAAATGTAACCCGGGTTTTCTTCGGGCCCCCGCGCATTTTTTTTAGTAAAACAAATTATTTTTTTTCCCAAAAACAATGTGCATTTTATCACATTTTACATTTTTTCCCTGTTTTGTCTCGATTTTTTTAAATATCCGCCCCTTCCACAAATAATCTTTTAAACGAAAATTTAGGGAATTGTAAAATTTCAAAATCGCAATATCACTTTCCCTATGGAAGAGCTTTAAAACATTGGGGGCCCCTTCCACAAAAATTTTCATCAGTGCTCAGCTCATCCAAATGAAAAGAGTAATGAATGTAAGCAAGATCGACGATTTTCTCCCCTAATAGTTTTGCTGGGGGAACACTAAAACTATGAAGTCCGATGTCAGTTGCAAACCCTAACATTTTAGCTAGCTCTTTATCAAAATAGTACCCTACTTCTTCTTCTTCGGGTTTGAAGGTAAAACATGTTTTAAATTTTCGCTTTGTAAGTTTGAGAGCAATGTCGAAGTTCTCATTGCTCTTTAGGGGAAAAAACCCGAAAAACCATCAGGTTATTTTAACTGGCTAACAAATTTCCTTTCATTAAAAATTTTTTTAATCTTATTTTTTTCCCTTTGGATTCAGTTTATAAACCAACACTTTGAGAATTTCAGGGACGCGCCCGTTTTTGGTTTCGCATTCGTTTATTAATAGCATGTTCTAAAAACAAGGGGTCTTGGGTTGTTATTGTTACAAACATTTTTAAAAAAATTTAAAAAGAGGCTTTAAATATACTGACAAAATTTTCTGTTGGGCCGCACAAAAACTTAAAAATAAAAAATGACACCCTCGACATTTCGTGACCCAGACTGACCCCTTTAAAAAAAAAAGGTAATACCCCCATTAACAGATACTTAACCCCCCTTTTAAAAAAGACCATTGCGAAAGTGGGTTTAGCACCCGATGCATTTTATCAGAACCAGAAACTTTGCTGTGTTTTTGGCACAAGGGGGTGGGATGTCGTACTGATCACTTAAATCACCCTAATCCTTGTTGGGCATTTTATAGATTCATTTCTATTACCCCTTCAGATTTTTTGCTAAACGCAAGCACCATTACCAAATGAAAAACCGTTTAAATCCTTTTGAAAACGAAAACTAAAGGGCTTTTGAAAAAATTTTGTAACAAATTTCAAAATTAACATCAAAAGACTTTGGGCAAAATTGGGCCCGCAATCAGGCTTAGGCACCCCTTTAATTATTGGGCGTGCCAGAAAATATCTAGAGGGAATCCCCTTACACATCCTCTCGGCACGCTGTTCCCCTCGGGCCCATAGAGCAAGAGCAAAAAAACAGCACTTCAAGGGCCAAACAAAAGGGGAATAAAACGAAAAACGACTCTGTTTGCCTTAGTTTTGGTGTTTGCTGGGTTTCACAAGCACAGAAAAGATCGAAAAACGACCCCTTCACGGGTTTGAACCACAAAAACAAACTTACAAATTTAGGGGGCCCCTTTAAATTAACGTTGATTTCTTAAAGTTTTAAAAGGTCCCAAAAAGTTTACAATAGCAAGATCGAAAAAGACTTGCTGTTGGCACGGTTTATACATGCTCCCTTCGACCCAGGCTCCAGATGGGAAACAATAAAAAAAATAATAAAAATTCTTATAGCGGGCAATAAAGAAGGGGGAAAAAACGACAAAATCTGAGCCAGTAATATACAAAAATAAAAGAACACCCAAGTTTAAGTCATCCAACCCCCGAAGCCCCCAAACCCCCCAAAGTCATTGAAAACCGCAAAGCTCGCGACTCTGTTCGCGATGACCATGAATATGAAAAGACAGGCTTGTTCGGGAAAACTGCATAGGATTACTTGGTCTTTATTTTTACTAAATGAAAAAACCCCAATTACAAAAAACTAAGCCATAAGGCTGGGCCCAAAAAGCCAACTACTTTGTTTTGCAGTAGACAAAAGCCACGACATACCCCCCAATATTCCGGAAAAGCGTTTCCCGGTTTTTCCAGCTAATTTTTTAATAAATTGCAAGATGAAAAAGCTGTTTTTTTCCCCATGTTTATCGGTGGGGGCGATGGCGGGGGAGGCACGTTTTTGGCTACTCCCGCCTGAAACCCTTTACCATGTACTTATTGAAAATCCTAAGGCATTAAAACCCTTGCTAATGTGACGCTTGCTCTTAAACGTTTTTTTTTTATTCGTTCTGCTAGCGTGTGTCTTCATATAAATTTTTCGGATGTTTCTCTTATTCATTCACTTATTCGAATTGGGTCTCGGTTAGTAGTTAGCACTTCAGTCTTGGATTTTTTTGTTAAAGATTTTTAGTCTTTGGGTTATTTTTTCTTTAATACATGCCCTAAGTGGGCGTCACAGCCTCAACGAGTTTTTCTTTTTCTTTTTAACCCACTATTCACCTTTTTGCAAATTTTATTTGTTAATTCGCCCTGATGGTTCTTAAAGCAAAACAAGGCGCTATTTCTGCATGGGTAGGGTGAGTCGTGTATATCTTTAACGTTTTTTCTTCTAAAAAAAGGGTTTTTCTGCTTCTATTACATTTATTAATTCACCTGCTGTTGTTTTTAATTTTTAAGTTCCATTTTTTGCTTTTGGTTATCGGGGGGAGTCTTGCAGGGTTTTGAAGTTTAGCAACGCATCCCTATCAAAATTTTCGGTCAAAAAGGCCAAGGCATTTTGATTTTCACACGATTTTTGTATAATTGTACTCTTGGAAAAAATTTTTGAGGGGTGGGTTTTAGTTGTAACCGAACAAGTTCCCCTTTGATCTTTTTTTACAGCAAATATCATCTTTTAATTCAAAATCATTTGGGCATAAATTCGGGGGGTTTTCTTGGCCTAAACTTTCGTAAAATGATTAACCCTTACTTTCTGTTAATTCAGCCCACATTAGGGGTTTGAGCGATGTTTTTTAAAAGGGGGCTTCACCATGTCTCTCCAGGAAAAAACTCAAATCTTTTTACCTTCAATTTTTCCCCATGTTTTTAAAAAATTTAAATTTTTTTATTTGTTTCATAAAAATGGGGGAGCAAACAAGGCCGTTCTTAACCCGCAAGAAACTAAAGAGCCTAGGCGTAAGGAAAAAAAACGGAATTTATTGTTCCAAATAATCCATCTACTTTGATGCAGATAAATTTTTACTGTCAAATTTCCAGATAGGAGCAATAATTGATTGTGCCAGGCTCTGCCCGTTTATTTCAAAATACGCTCATTCAAAAACAGCCCCCAAACAGGCATTTCCAAATTTGGGGAGGGGCAATGTTAAAAAATTTCATAAAATTGAGGGCAAGAAATATTTTTCTTTACCAATGAAACATTTTTTTAACCTATTCTGATTTTGGGCAACCGGGAATGAAGGGCTGCTTGCGTTTAAGGGAATAAAAAATGAAGAACACAAAAAATGAATGGGTGCTGCGTCAAAAGACGGCAAAAAGTAGCACTGTAAATTTGCTAGGGAAATCGCTTTTCCACCCCCTTAGTTTTTGAGTTGTTAAAAGCGATGCCCCATACTTTAAAGGGAGCATTAAAAGACGATTGTCAAACAAATAATTTTTAATGAATACAAAGGTTTAAATAACAGCACCGAAGAAAAGTACAGCATTTTGACATCCGTTAGATTTTGACGTGTTAGAAACTCAATTTTAGCAGGGTTTGCGCACCAATATCTTTACATTCCCAAAAAATTTTTGAAAGAGTGATTCCTCCCCAAATACCCAAAAGCGGGGCAGACACATATGGTTTTTTAGTTTTTATGTTGCGCAAGATCGTTAAAAAGGTTTTTTATTGCTGGGAAGATGAAAAACCCGTTCAAAAGAGAAGTGAAAATTTTTTTTTACCCAAAAAATAACGAAAGTACAAATGTTCGATTGGGGGTAGTCCAAACCCAAACTAGCTGGGGGCTTAAAACCTTATCAGATTTATAAAAATAAAAAAACTTTTTTGAGCCGGGGGCGAAGAAACCCAACATTGACCTTGGCTAAAGATTACATTTTCACAATGTTAGGCTTGATGATTATTTAACAACAAAAACGGTTTTAGGAGACCTAAGGTCAACAGGGGATAATCAGTTGCATGGAAGGGGAGAGCTTGAGAGACAAATAAAACTTTAAATTGATAAAGAAAAGAAGCCGATAAACCGCAAAATGACATTTGTTTTAATATATAGCGCAGTAAATTTTGTAAAGAACAGATTAACAAAATTAAATACTAAATTATTTTTTTTTAAAAAAAAGAGTTGTTCGGGTTATCCAAAGGGCCCTACAGGCCGCCAAAAGAAGGGATAGAAAAAACCCCTAACATAAAAACCTTTAATTAACAAACTTTACGAAAATGAACAAAACAAGAAAAACCCTTTCAAAATACAGAAAAACCAAACAAGGTATCTGCCCCTTTTAAGCTGTTAATATTTTAATACGGAGCAGACTATAAGTGCTCTATCAGCAAAACCGATGTAGGTTCTTACAAGGGGCAAGGCCGCCCGCACTTTACCTCTAGGGGTTTGTCTTTAGCTCTGGGCCGGGTTTTTCATTAGTTAAGTGCGGTGGAAAAAAAATTAAAACTAAACTCCAAAAGCACCAGCTATTTAAACTAATAACAGCTAAACTTAGTCTTTTTAAACTGAAAATAAAAAACCTAGTTGACTCAAACATCACGGATAAGAATTTAATTTTTAAAGGGCCCGATTTGATGACTAAAAAAAAAAAAAATTATTTTCAAAAAGGCAAGGAAATTTTTCTCAACACCCGACGCCGACAGTAAAAAAGGAATTTTAAAAAAAAAGTAAAGAAACATTAAACTCTGTTCTAAAACTCACATTAACAACCCAAAAGGGTTTATATTGTTTATGAGCCCAAGCGCAAAAAGCCCGTTGAATTGTTTGAAAGCGTTGTTTTTTTTTTAATTTAAAAAAAAATTGTTGGTTTGAAAAAAAGACACAGGCTAAGATATATAAGGACAGCGAATTGTTTAAAGGAATGCTCGAGAGAGAGCGTTTATAAAGAGACGAATGTATTGATTTAGAATCATTGCCCCAAAAAACGACGGGCAAGTTTTTGTTATGTTTTTCTCATTAGGCAAACAAACAATAACCCCCCCAGTTAAAAGAAATAAGTTTTTTAATGATAGTAAAAATAAATAAGAAAAATCTGAAGTCTGGTCCAAACTAAAAGCAGATATTTTTTTCCCTTTAAGATTAACCCCGGGTTGGGGCAGACAACTATTTTCACATTTTGCGCTGCCGCTGAAGAAGCTAAATGAAGGGTCGGGTTTGGGCAGAGGGCGAATCTTTGAGATTAAATTAAACAGGCTAAGTATCGCCCATTGAGGAAGGGTTAATTCCGCACCTCGGGGGTTGGTTTTAAAGAGGCAGTTTTTAAACATAAAAAATTCAGCAACAAAAGTTTCATGTGGGTGTTTTTGAAGGCGCTCATGCCGCGAACACGCAAAAGAGTACACTATCGGCAAAAACGCCAAAAAATCTAACTTTAATGGAATATCCTTTCCGTTAGTGTAGACCAAAATTGATCATTTTAAGAACAAAAAACCCAAAATTTTTAATGTTACCATGGGAGGGAAACAAATTTGGCGCCAATTAAAAAAGTCCAAAAACAGTCCCAAAAATAGGCGAACCAGCCAAAGTATGTGGACTACTCCTAATGTTTTCGCCACAGGGCTGCCCCCTTACACTTGATCCACCAAAAGAGCAGATTTTGCGCATATTCAAAAAAACAACAACAAAAATTCGCAGAAAATGTTTTAAAAGAATTCCCTCTGTGCAAGCCGCGAGTGAACATATAAAACTTGTAAAATTCTTAGACGTAAGACAGAATAACAGCCCCCCCCAGGGCTAAATTTTTAAAAAATGGAAACGGTGAAACAAGTCCATACGATTTACGCAGACTTCGAGTCCTTTTTGTTCCCTTAAAGGGCCCGCCCACAAAAACTTCGAAAAAAAAGCTTAAAGGTTAATATAAGATTTGTTCATTTTTCCCTTTATTATTGTTGGTGGATGGGGTTTTATTCAGAACCAGAATTATATAGAGGACCCGGGTCGCAGAAACATTTTAAAACGCAGCAGCAAGTGCGTAAAAGCCTGTTCAATAATCTAAATTACTGAAAACATAAGGGCCCGAAGAAAAAACAACAATTTATCACCACGCATTGTTGGATTTGCGGTTTAGGGCTAACCCCAAAAGGTAAACCCCCCAGTAAGAGACCTGATCACATTTGGGAAAGTTTTTGAGGGCAGCGCACAGTAAAAGCAATCTTCAAATAAGTTTGATCCCAAGACATGGAAGCTGCCCGATTCTTTAACTTGCGAGGTTAGACTCTCACCTTTTAAGCAAGCAGTAAAAAGCGCCTTTAGGTACAAGCTTGCACATCATCAGAAAATACATTTTTTCACTTTAAAAACATGTCTTCTTTCGACTCTAGAACACAGAGGGCCCCATTAGGGCACGCTAGTCCTTAAAGCCCGCCCCAAAACGGAAAAAAAAATTTTTATCAACTCTTTTAGAAGGGTGTTAACCCTTAGAAACAGAACATTGGGGGAAAAGGTTTTAGAAGATACACTTCCGCCCCAAAGGCGCGTCTTTTCTAGTCTTAGGGAAAGGCACGGACCCGTTTACCAGCATGTCAAGATGCTTGGCAAAAATTTTGTTTTAAAACGTGGGAGACTATCAGACTTATTTAAGGCAGTGTATGTTTGTTGGGGGAGTCTTTAAAATTTCAAAAGCCGCATGAAACATTAACCTGGATCCCACGCATTACATTTCTGCGCCCGGATAGCTGGTGCTTTCTTAAAGTTTACTGGAGTAAGATGATTTATTGTCGGATTTTCCAAAGATTCAGTGATTGAAAACGGAATTTGCGTGGGGGAATTAGTATGGCGTCGCCCTTAAGAAAAACAAACACAAAAACTTTGGGCGAAATGATCCAATAAAGGGGCTAACTATCTATTATTTAAAGGAAAAAAATCGTATGGTTGGGTATGGGGCAATCACTTCCCCTTACGAACTTTAAAAGTACACAGGCGGATCCCAACAATATTTAAAAAAGGGATTAAGTGGGTTTGGGGAGTTTAACGCCTGACAACAGGTGGTTTTTATTTAGAAATTGCTTAAATATCCTCATGAACCCATGACCTGATAATGACACCATTGCAGCAGAAAAGCTAAAAGAAGGTCCAAGAGAGCCGCCAAAAATTGTGCCTAACTTGAGGCAAAAAAAATTTTTGCTGCTTACAACTTTTGCAATTTTTTTTTTAAAAGGTTGAATTTACAAGTTCATGATAATGCTTTCGATCAAAACAGTTTATAAAACCCTACATCATGAAGAAACGATCCAGAACAAAACCACAATGCTTAAAAAAGACTTTTTCAAGCTAAACAAAACTGTTTCGGAAAAAACTAGGAGAAACCGCACAACTAAAATTTCAGATTTGGGACCAGGGGAAAGAAGCAATTTAAACACTTCAAAACCAAATTTTTAAAGGGCTTTAAAAAAATTTCTGAAATTTTTTTTCAAAAAAAAAAAAAAAAAAAAAAGTCAAATTTGCAAAACCGTTTTTATTGGGTTTACGTTTTAAATTATCAAACTTTTTTATGTTAAATTTCTTTAGACACTTAAACCTGATCCGAGCCAGGTACTTTTAAAAAGATACAATAGTTTTTTATAGATACCCTACTGAGAATTTTAAAAAAACATGGAAACCGAAAACTAAAGGGCACGGGATGGGACGACAATCGATTTTCCCCAAAGATTTGCCTTTGCATTTAATACTAAAAAAAAGGTTTTAGGAAAAATGAAGGATGAATTATCGGGAAAAGGGGATCAAGGATATGTGGGGTTTTTAAGATCGAAAATGTACAGTATTTGAGCCCGGAGAAAATCATTAAGAAAGCAAAAGGGGGTATCTCGCAGCGTTGTGCATCAAAATATCACATGACAAAACAAAGAAGATTGTTTTGGGAATGACTTTTCATGAAACGAAAAATCGATCAATCTATGAGATCAAAACAAAAGGTTGTAAAAAGAATCATTAGTAAACAAACACAAAACAGGGTTTTTTAATCCCAAATTTTCATATGCAAATTTGGGACTGGGGAACCGAAATTAATTAAGCGGAACTGTGTTGGCGGGAAAATCTCAGTTCTTCTTTCCAAAAAATCTTTTAGGGGCTGGGTTGTTTTGTTGTTCTTTTGTAAAAATACACGGCGGTTCATTTTTCAATTTTTTTTTTGTAGGGTCAACATCCCAAAAGGGTCGGGTTTCCCCGATCGAGTGTCCCCCTTTGCTTCCCCCCGGGAAAAAAAGGTACCTTTCTTTCCCCTCCCAAAAGGGAAAATTTTTCTGGGTAGACCTCCTTTACAAATTATTTTTTTCTTTTTTTGCTTGTCGGCTTTTGCCCCTTTAAAATTCTTATTATTTTTGCGCGCAAAAAATGAGGGCATCTTCTAACCCATTCTTGTTCGAGAATTGTCAAAAAGCCCCTGTGTACTGTAGGAAAAAGTCTTTTTGGCAATGTTTTTTAAAGTTTTTTAATAAACCTGTGATCTGTGAACCCCGGAATGCCCCTTTTTAAAGTAAAATCTATGTTTCAAAATAATTGATCATTTTCCCTTTAAATTTTTTTCCACCTCGACTTTAAACAGCGAATAAGTTTAAAAGGGGCCCCGTTAAAAATTTTCGTTGTATGGGAACAGCAACCAAGAAGATTTTTTGTGTTAAAGGTTTCTGCATCTTTGTACCTTGAAACTAGCAATGACTGTGAGGGGTACTTAAAACTTTTCCTTTTTCCCCAAGGAAATATAGAAGATCCATTTTATGGGGGTCGTTCGGGATGTGTTCACAAAGTGTGGATCTGATTCGTTTGGGGGGGAGGTAAAAAATTTTTTCCAAAAGCTTTTTTTAGATTTAACCCCTTCTTTTCGTTTGTTCATGACTCCCGTGTTTGGTTTCTTTTTTAAATTTTTTATTCCCTTTCCCAAAATCCTTTGGTAATAATAAATTTTTTTCATTTTTTATAAATATTTCCAACAAAATACACAACAGTCATCCAAGACAAAAACCCGATTTTTTTGACTTTTTTTTTTTCTGTGGATGATAAAATCGCTAAATTTTGGTGGGGGCATGTTCGATTGGGTTTTCCTTTACTAATAAAATTGTTTTATTGCTTGATCAACCTTTTAAAAATTTAAGCTGCATGGCCCCGTTTTTTTAATTCATTAAAAAATCTAACTGTCATTCTCTGCTTTTTAAGGATCTTGTGCTGCAGCTATTGCCCACAGCTTTGTTTGTCTTTTTCTCTGCCTTTACCGCGTTTACTAAATGCTAAATTCTTCCACTAAAACGACGCATTAACCACAGCGCCCTTTATCTTACGATGAAGCCATTTTTTTTAAATTTTTTTTTATTCAATTTTTTTTTTTTCTGCGGAATTATTCCCTTTTTGACTAGAAAATCTTCCCTGGGAAAACCCAAGCTGCAATGATAGGAAAAAGCTTTGCTGAATCCCCAATCTAGTTTTTTCCCAAAAATCTCTGGGTTTTTTTTTTAAAAGGCTTTTACCAACATTGGTACCTTACACAATCCCCAATAACAGCAAAATGGTATACAAGGGGTTTGGGAAAAGTTTTTCGGTGCCATTTTTTTAAAATAAAAAAAATTTTAAAATTTTAAAAAAAACATGAACAGTGAGACTACTACAAACAAGGGGCCTAAACCCTTCCCCCCAACTTAGAATGACCAAATTGATGGCCAAGCGTTTTTGCCCCAAAAGGAGAGGTTTTATTTTTTGGGAGCTGTGGAAAAACAAAACAGTTTTTCGGAAAAGAATTCAGCATTTCAAAATTTAACAAAGCCCCCCAAAAACTTAAAAGTATCAAACAGGTAAGAACGCAGTGGGTCTGAAGGTAAAAAATGTGGGCAAACGGGTTTTTAGTTTTTTTTCACAAAATAGTCAAGATTTGCCCCAGACGCAAGATCTTCGTAAGATTTAACCAAGATCCAGTTTTAACAAAGTCATTTAATCTCTAGGGGGTTTATCTATACAAAAGATTTTGGAACATTTTAGCCATTAAAAAAGGGATTAATAAATTTTTTAACAATGTTTTTTTTTTCCCTTTAAAATGAACGAGCGGAAAATACAGAATCAGGAAAAAATTGAATCAGGGGGAGAAAATAACCCAAACCCAAAAAAACAGCAGAAAACATGAAAAAAGGTGGGGACCAGTGAAAACCTCAACCCGGGGGTGTTAAAGCAGGAAAAAAAATTTGGGTGGAAAAGACAAAAAAAATTTAAAGTTCAGAATAAACCACGAAAACAAACACCGCCAACGCCAGAAAAAAATTAATTCAAAACCAGCAAAAAAACCCATGTGATACAAAGGGGCCCCCAAAATCTTATGGAAAATTTAACTTAAAAAAATGTTTGCCCCTTTTGGCGCCATTGTGCTGTTTGGGGGGGGTTTTTACTGTTATAAAATATTAAAAACCCAAAGGCAACAAAAAAAAAAGCAATCAAAAAAAACAAAACCCTTTAAAAACAAAAAGACAACGCACGCCAAAACCCCCAATAACAAAACATCGTTTTGATCCCTTTTAAAAGGGAAAATATTTTTTGAAATTAAATTTAAATTTTTTTAATAAAAAAGATAGGCGTATTAAAAGAGAAGTCAAAAATTAAAAACATGGAGTTTTAAAAAAAATTTCCCTGACCCCAATGTAACAATGCGGTTCTTAGGTTAAGAACTCCTTAAAACTATCAGAAACGGACAAGACACCTAAAAAGACGCGTTTTGAGGCGGTGTGTACTTATTAGAATCTACTTTTAAGATAAAAAAATAGCTTTTTTTTTTTTGATAATTATAAATCTTGAATACTTAAAGGATGATTAGTTAGACTTGAGGTGATTAATCAAGAACTTAATTTAAAAAATTAATCAAGAAATTTTTTAAGAATTTAAGTAACTTAATTTAAAAAATTAATTTAAAAACTTGGGGTGACTTAATTAAAAACTTAAATTTAAGAAATTTGGGGTGACTTGGGGGTGGGAGTGGTTGGGTAACGGGGTGGGGGACTGCGTGCGTGGGGGGGGGTGGGGGGGAGTGCGTGCGTGGGGTGGGGGTGGGGGGAACGGGTTGTGGGGGTAGGACAAAAACCCACACAACACAAACAAAAACAAAAAACAACAAACAAACAACAACAAAAAAAACAAAGACAGGACAGTGCTTGTAGGAAAAGTGAAGTGAGGGCTTAAAAACAGGTTTTCAGAAAAAAATGTTTTTCCGGGAGTTGGCAAGATGGGGACGACATGCATGATCTTACATATTTTTGAAAAACTCAAGCAGCAAGATGGCGCCGACAGCGGCGGTAGGACGCGACAGCAAGTTTGTTAGCAAGAGGGGGACCCATCATGCATGATCGTTTATATTTTAAAACCCCGCAGAGCAGCAAGATGGTGCCCATCATCGGGGTGGTGTGCAGGGGAGTAAGGGGCTTTGGGGGGTCAATCGGGGTTTTATTTAGAACCCTCAGAGCGCAAAAGGCTACCCATCATGCTGACTTACAATTTAAACCAGTCAGAGCAGCAAGAAGGCGCCCAACAGCCCAACAGCGTGGGGGTTTGGCTACTTGTAATTAGCGAACAGCCACAAAGGAGCCAATCGTCGAGGAGCAAGAAGTGCTCAGCAAAGGCCGGGAGGGTTTGGGAATCCCCTATTATACACCCCTCATTGTATTTTTGAAGCATTTTTATATGAAGATAGGGGGCTACACACTACCCCCTCCAACTGGAATTCTAAGGGCTGCCAAACCCCACAGTTTTGCCAAAACATTCGAAATCGTTTTCCTTTTCATAGGGGACACTTTAAGGGAGATGAACTGTTAGAATAGAAAAATAGAAAAGTAACCAAACTAATACACAGATCAGCCTGCCACATGAACACTGAATCGAGTTAACAATCAAAAAGCTGTACAACCTAAGAACATTTTTACTGGGGGGACAGCAAAAAGTTTCAATATAAATTTTTTTGCATACGAACACCTGTTTACCTCCGCCTTAAGAAATGAACGCCCGGTTTTTTTAAAAATGGTTTAGCTGTTCAAGCCAGCTCCCAACAATCAACGCGTGATGGTTTGTTTTTTCTTTGGCCAAATTTCAACAATGCAGCGATTTTTTCTCATCGATAGCCAAAAAGTATTAAAACGGTTGTATTTTGCAACAAAATTTCTTTAACAACCAAAAAACCTTTCGATACACAAATTTTGTTCTTAGAAACCGGTTACACACCCACACGGTAAAAAACCACGGCTTGCCCCCCGTCAGGGAAAATGTGTGGGTTAAACCTAGTCGTGAGCGGGCCGGAAGGGACGCTAACCGCTGATTGGCCCCGGGGAACGCGCCCCCGCGGGAGTGTTGGCGTAGAAGGTGATGTAATGTAAGCGGAGGGGGGGTGAAGAGGGGGGGGGAAAGATAGAGGAGGGGGCGCAGTATTTTTTTTTTGGCCTGTGTGTGTGGAGGAGAGAGTGTGTGTTGTGTTGTGCGCCGAAGGCGCCTTGCGTTGTGTGGTGTGTGTGTGTGTGTGTGGTGTGTGTGTGGTTTTTGCCCGCCCTTGTCTGTGCGTCCTCTCCTTCTCTTTTTCTTGTCTGTTGTCCCCTCGTCGTTCTAGGGCAAAATTTACCTTTAACGGGTTTTGTCAGGTTGCCGGGATTCTCTCTCTCCTCTCTCTCTCCTCTTCCCCCACGGGGAAAAGGCGGCTTTTAGGCACTTTCCCCCCAAAAACTTGTGGGGAGCCCAATGGGGTAGAACAGACATTATCTGTTCTTGGGTCCCTTGTCGCATCCTCTTTCTACCGAAACCATGGAATATTTCCATTTAAAATAACGTTTCTTTTTATTTTTGAAAAACGTCCAATCCATCGCAAATACTTTCTCAAAGTCATAATTTTTAAGACTTAAACTGAATTCCAAATTAAAGAATCAAAAACTTTTTCAAAACAATGCTTAAATAAACCCGGAATATTCTTTGCATCTAATAATAATTAAAACATATATTAACTCAAGTTTTTGCCTAGATTGTTGGCCCTAAACCCAATGATTTTATTATCAAATGTGGTAAAACCTTTTTTTTTTCTGTTTTTAAAGCATGAAAACCTATTTTAGAAACATTAAAAGGATATAGGCGCCGTTTTGAATATAATCTTCGGTTTTTTACCTTGGGAATACAAGGACAATCCTTCTTTTTGTGTTGTGGGCGTTCCCCCTCTTGTATACTTCATTTAAAGCTCTACAAAAAAGACCCAATCTGCTTCCCAAAAAACTTAAAGAAAACGCCAAAAAACATCTTCCCGGGCTTTTACCCTTCTGCATTTTTTTAATGCAACCCCCCCTCCTTAACTAATTTTGCCTTCAATAATCGCCCCTTTTTTTTCGAAAATTTGGAAAATTTCTTTCAGGTTCGAGATTTCACAAACTTCACCTTTTCCCTTTTATAAGTTTCCTAAAAAAAACCCTTTAAAAACCCTTTATGAATCTTTCGGTTTTCTGGAAAGTCCATCTTTTTTACAATTGTCATTTTTTGCAAATAATTTCTTTCTAAGATTACAAAAAAAATTCGAAACCTTCTCCCTCCGCAAACCCTTGGCTTTTGTCTAACAATACTCCCTTTCCCTCTCCCTCTCGTATGCTTCGGTTCTGATTAAATTTTTTTAAGCATGATAAAACCAGTTTTATTTTCGTTTAAAAATTTTTATTTGTTTGTTTTCATGGGGTTCATTTTCTTTTTTTTTCATGAAACATAACCAACTGTTATCATGGTTTCATTTTCTTGTTTTCATAATACATAAGCAAAAGTTTTTTTCAAAGGGTTTTCTCAGCATAAAAACAAGAAAAGTTTGTCGGGGTTTGTTTCTGTATTTCCCATTTAGGGCCTCCTTTTCTGTTGATCGTCGTAGTGAGCGTTTTTTTCACTACAAAATCAAAAATTCTGAATTTATTTTTTTACTAGCTTTAAACCCAAGTAAAGAGGAGTTAAATTTCCAAAAAAATTTTTTTTTTTTTGGTTTGCTGAATTGTAGCCTTAAAGCTATGGGGTGGGCAGACCCGGGGTATCCTGGAAAAAAAAAAAAATATTCAAAAATTAATTTTTCCAAAAAAAATTTTGGGAAAAAATCCAAATTTTAACCCAAAATCCCCTATAGATGCAGTCAAATTCTTACGTAAAATTTTCCAGACCTAGGAGCGATGAATTGTTGTCCGGGCTCTCCCGTCTTTTTTCAAATACGCCGTTTTCAACAACAGCCCCAAAAACAGGACATTTGCCCAAAATTTGGGGACGGGCAATCGTTAAGAAATTTCATAAAACTTGAGGGCAAGAATATTTCTTTCCCAAATGCAGACATATTTTTAACCATTCGATCTATGGCAACCCGGGAAGAAAGGGTGCTTTGCGTTTCAAAAATAGAAAATAAAGAAGCACAAAACAGAATAGGGCTGCAGATATAAAGACGGCAAAAAGTAGCACTGTAAATTTTGCGTAGGGAAAACGTTTCCACCCCTTTTTGATTTTGATTGTTAAAACGCAGCGCCTACTTTCAAGGAGCTTAAAAGACAGATTGTCAAACGAACTAACTTTTAATGAAAAAAACTTTTTATCAGATAACAGACCCGAACAAAGTACGCATTTCTGACACTCGTTAAGTTTGACGTTTTTAGCAACTCTATTTGCAGAGCTATTGCGCACCAAAACATTCACCTTTCCCCAAATATATTACAAAGGGTATTCATCATACAACATATCCCAAAAGCAGGAAAACACTATATAAAATTTTTAGTTTTATTTTTTCGCAAGACGTTAAAGGTATTTTATTGCTGTGTGAAGATGAAGAACCTTCAAAGAGCAAGTGAAAATTTTTTAACCCCAAAAAAAACAAAATTTACAATGTTCGATTGGGGGTACCCCTAACCAATCTACGCTAGGGGGCTTAAACCCTTATCCATTTTGATAAAAAAAGAAACTTTTTGGGGGGGGAGGCGTAAAAACCCCAACAGTTGACCTGCGTCTAAAATTTACATTCACATGTTGGGTTTGAGATTTTTTAAAACAACAAATAGGGTTTTGGATTGCCCTAAGGCAACAAGGATAATCGTTGCAGGGAAGCGGGAAGCGTGAGAGACGTAATAAACATTCAAATTGAAAGAAGAAAACCCGAAAACCCTTAATGACATTTGTTTTTAATATAGATGCGCAGCGAATTTTGTAAAGAACAGTTTAACAGATTAGTATACTAAATTATTTTTCATTTTAAAAAAAGCATTTGTTCGGGTTTACCCCAAAGGCCTACACGCCGCAAAAGAAGGATAGTAAAACCCCCAAAATAAAAACCTTTAGATTAACAAACATTACGCAATGCAACAAAAACTAAGAAAACCCTTTCAAATACAGCAAAACCAAAACAAGGGATTCTGCTCCTTTAACTGTTAATAGTTAATACTGGGGGCATCGCTAAAAGTGCTCTACAGCAAAGAGTGTGGGTCTCTTAGCAACGGGCTGGGCCCGCCCGCGCTTTACCTCTAGGAGGTTTTCTTTAGCTCTCGGCCGTGTTCATTAGCTGTAAGTGGGGCTGGAAAAAAAATTAAAAACTAAACTCCAAAAGCACACAGCAAGGTTCAACAAATAACAGCTAACTTAGCTCTTTTAAAAACGCAAAAATAAACGCTAGTTGACCAAACATCCGGAAGAAGTTTTTAAATCGTTTACAGGCCGTTTTTGATGACTACAAAAGACAAAATTTTGTCTTCAAAAAAGGCAAGGACAATTTTCTCAACAGCCAGACGCCGGCAGAAAAAAAAGGAATGCTTAAAAAATAAACAAAACATTAAACTCGTTCTAAACAGCTCACTTTAACAACCCCAAAAGGTGTTTATACTTTAGTTTAGAGCCCAAACCCAAAAAAAGACCGTTGTATTGATTCTGATTAAGCCGTTGAAATTTTTTTTTTAATTTAAATAAAAATTTTGGCTTGGAAAAAAAAGCAGCAGGCAAGATAATAAAGGGACAAACGAATTGTTAAAGGAATGCTCGAAGAGAGCGTTTATCAAGAGCACAAAATGATTTGTTTTTAAAAAGTCTTGCCCCAACAAACGTACGGCAAGTTTTGTTCATGCTATTTCTAAGTTCCACAAACAACAATAGCCCCGCCATTTAAAAGAAAATTTGTTTTTAATCACTGTAAAAATAAAGAAAAAAATTAAAAGTCTGGTCTCAACAAAAACAGCAGCTATTCTTTTATAAGGACTTAACCCCGGGGTTTGGGCAACGAACTACTTACACAGTTTGACGCGCCCTGAAAAGCTAAAATGAGAGGTCGGGTTTTGGTCAAGGGCAAAGTTTAGAGTTTAAATTTAAAAACGGGAAAAGTTGCCCCGATTGTGGGCAAGGGCTTACATTTCCGCTCCCGGGGATTTTTTTTAAAAAGGCATTTTTAAAAAAAAAAAAATTCAGACAAAAAATGTTTCATGTGGTTTTCTTGCAAGGCTGCACAGCCGCGAACACGCAGGAGAGTGACTAACTATCGGAAATACCCAAAGATCTTAACTTCAATGGAATATCCTTTCCTTTTAGGTAGCCCAAATTTGATCATTTGAAGAACAAAAAAACCCCCAATAATTGTTAATGTATAACAGGGGAGAGGAAACAAATTTGGGCCAAAAAAAGGCCCAAAGAACAGTAAAAATAGGCGAACCACCAAAAGCTGTGGACTTTTCCAATTTTTTCGCCACGGGGCGGCCCCATTACACTTTGTACGCAAAAAGAGCGTTTTATTGGCGCAACTTCAAAAAAACACTAACAACAAGAATTCCAAAAAATTTTAACAAGAATTTCATCTGTCAAGCCGGAGTGAACATATAAAACATTGAAAAGTTCTGTAGACTGAAGACAGAAAAAACACGCCCCGCCGGGGATTAAAGTTAGTTTTAAAAACTGGAAAGGCTGCAAAACAATCCATACTATTTTTTACCAGATTCGATGCTTTTTTTCCCTTATAAGGGCCAGACCACAAAAATTTCGAAAAAACCTTTTAAAGGTAATATAAGATTTTTCTTTTCCTCATTATTTTTGGTCGGAGGGGTTTTATTCAAACCAGAATTAATAGAGGCCGATGCTGCAGAAACATTTTTAAAAAACGCAGCAGCAATTGCGTAACCCTGTTTAAAATCTAAATTATTGAAATCAAAGGGCCCCTGAAAAAACAAAGATGACTCAGCCACGCATTGTTTTGGGTTTTGCGGTTTAGGGCTAAAGCCCCAAAAGTGTAAACCCCCAGTAAAGCCATGATACATTAGTGGGAAGTTTTTAGGTGCGCGCAAGTAAAGCAATCTTAACTAAAGTTTGATCCCAAACATGGAATCCGTATTCTTTCATAAAATTGCGAGGGACGACTTCCCCCCTTTAAAGCAACATAACCACGCCTTTAGGGGAGCTGCATTGCACGCATCCAAAAATATGTGTTTCCTTTAAATAACATTCTTTTTTAGCCATGCAACACATGATGGGTCATTAAGGCATGGCATGTCCTTAAAATCCTGCCCCAAAAACGGAAAAAATTTTGACTCCCTTGTTTAAAAAGGGGGGGGTTTTCCCTTATGAATACATAACAGTTGGGGAAAAGGGTTTTACGAAATACACTTCCGCCTAAAGGCGCGTTCTTTTCTTCTTAGAGGAAAAGGGAAACAGCGACCCGTTACCCCGCATGCTCAAGTGCTTTGGGAAAAGTTAGATTTTAAAAAATGGGGGACTACTGACTCCCTATTTAAAGGGAGATTATTTTGTTGGCGGACCTTTAAAATTACAGAAAGGGCCGCATAAACATTTAAAACCCGGATCCCCGCTTAAAAATTTCTGCGCCCCGGATGAGCGGGTCTTTCTTAAAGTTTACTGGAGTACGATTATTTTTGTCGGGTTTACCAATGATTCGATGATTTAAAACGGATTTCGGAGGAATTTGATGGGGGTCGCTCTTACTGTAAAGCAAACAAAAAATATTGGACGACTAGATCCCAAATAAAAGGGCTAACTATCTTTTGTATTTAGATTTCAAACAAAGTATGGGTTGGCTTGGCGCAATCCTTCCCTTACGCAAAATTTAAAAAGTACCGGGGGTATCCGAACAATATTCAAAAGGCATTAAAAAAGGGTTTTGGGGAGTTTAAGTGATCAAAAGGTGGTTCATTCTAGAAATTTACTTTGAATATCCTCATGAACCCAGACCTGCATAATGACTATCCTTAGCACAGAAAGTCTAAAAAAAAGGATCCCAAAGAGCCCCCTAAACTTTTGCTAACTTCGGGCAAAAAAAAAAATTATTCGTCATTAAGATTCTGCAATTTTATAAAGCATGGGGTTTAAGTTTACAGCTTCAAACGCATAATTTCTTTTCGATCAAGAACGTTTTATAAACCATACATCATGAAAACATGACTCAGAACTAAAACCACAAGCTTCAGAAAAAGACTTTTTCAAAATGATGAACAACACTTTTCGGAAAGACTAGGAGAAAACCCACAACGTAAAGATTCAGTTGGCCCAGAAGAATGAAACAATTAAGCGACTTCAAAAAAAAATTATCAGGACTTTAAAAAATTTCATGATCAGCTTTTTGGCATAAGATGAAAAAAAAAGAAAGTCAAATTAACAAACCCGTTTTTTAATTGGGGTTTTCGTTTTGAATTTTCAAAGCTTTTGAGTTAGAAATTTTTTTAGACTACTTTAAGCCCCTTTAAACCCAGTCCAAGTACTTTTCACAGAACAGTGTTTTTTTATAGATACCCTACGAAGACTCTTAAAGAATGGGGAAAACCCAAATATAAAGGGGATGCGGTGGACGACACATCTGATTACCCTAAAGATTCGCCTTTGCATTCAAAATTTCTAATAAAAGGTTTTTTGGAAAGATGAAGGAAGAATTATCTGGAAAGGATCAAGGATATGGGGGTTTAAAATCGAAAATGTACATATTTCGAGCCCGGGGAAAAAACATTAAGAAAGCAAAGGGGAAAAATCTCGCAGCGTTGTCAGTCAAACATATCACATGACAACTACAAAGAAGCATTGTTGGGAAAAGACTTTTTATCTGACAAAGAAAACTACGTCTAATCCATGAGATCAAAACAACGGGTTTAACAAAGAAGCATTAAAAAGAACAAACCAAAAAAAGTGTTGTTAATCCCGATTTTCATATGAATTGGGGACGGAGAACCGTAAATTAATTAAAAAGGGAACTGGTTTTTGGCGGAATTTTCTGCAGTTCTTCTTTCACAAAAGATCTTTGAGACTGGTTGTTTTTTTTGTTAGTTTCTCGAAATAATACACGGGGGGATTCATTTTTCAATTCTTTTTAATTTCGTAGGGGCAAAACCCCCAAATTGGATCGGTTTTCCCCGATGCGAGTGTCCCCCTTTGCTTCCCCCGGGAAATAAGGTACCTTTCTTTTAATCCCAAAGGTAAAGTTTCTGGATGAAAATCCCTTTGCAAATTTATTGTTTTTTTTTTGATTGCTTTACGGCTTTAGCCCCTTTTAAATTTTATTATTTATTGCGCCAAACTGAGGGGAGTCTTCTAACCCATTCTGTGTTTCGGGGAATTTCAATAAGCTCTTGTGTACTGGTAGGAAAAAAAATCTTTCGGTAATGTTTGTTAAAGTTTTTAACAAAGCCTGTATCTGGACTCCCGGGAAAGCCCCCTTTTTAAAGGGAACTCATGTTTCACAATAATTTATTCATTGCCCTTTTAAAACTTTTCCCTCATCGTTGAATCATCGAGGTAATTTAAAGGGCCTCTTGATATATCAGTTTTAAAGGCAAAAGCAACGCAGAAGCACTCTTTGGTTAATGGTTCTGCATCTTTTTACCTGAAGCTATGTCAAAGACTTAGTGCTACTTAAATCTTTTTCGCTAATCCATCAAGGGTAATATAGAAGATCCTTTTTATGGGGTCGTTTGGTTTTTGTTCACAAAGTGGGACTCTGTATTCGTTTGGGGGCAGGTAAATAAATTGCCAAATCGCTGTTTTAAAAACCATTTTTTTGTTTTGTTCACTGACTCCCTGCTTGCTTAGCTTTTTAATTGCTGTTATTCCCTTTCCAATATCCTTTTGGTGAATAATAAATTTTGTTCATTTTTTACTCAGCCAATATTATGCGCAACAAAATACACAACAGTCATACCAAAGACAATAAACCCGATTTCTTGCATCTTTTGTTTTTTCTGATGGATGATAAAAGTCGCTAATTTTGGTGGGGGCAATGTCTCGATTGGTTTTGCCTGTTACTAGATAATATTGTTTATTGCTTGATCAACATCTTTAAATGTGTAAGCTGCATGGCCCTGTTTTTTCAGAGTATCATTAATAAAATCTAACTGCTCAATTCTCTGCTTTTCATAGCGATCTTGTGCTGCAGCTAGTTGCTCCACAGCTTTTGTTATGTCTTTTCTCTCGCCTTCATCTCGCAGTTTACTAAATGCGTAATTACTTCCACTAAAAGCGAGCGCATTAACCACAGCGCCGCCTATCATCATTACGAGTGAAGCCATTTTTTATAAATGTATTTTTTATTTACATATTTAACTGTCTGGAATTATTCCTTGCTTGACTAGAAATCTTTCGTGGCAACCGAAGCTGCAATGATAGGAATAAGCTTTGCTGAATCCTCAAAGTCTAGTTTGCCAAGATCTGCTGGTTTTATTTTAACAGGCTTTTACCAAGCATTGAGTATCCTACACTTAGTCCTCCAATAACAGCAGAATGGTATACAAGGTTGGTAACAGTTTTTTCGGTGCTCATTTTTATAAAATAAAATAATTATAATTTAATAAAAAAACATGAACAGTGATGATCTACTACAGCTACAAGGCGGCCTAAACCTTCCCGAACTTATGAATGACCAAGTTGATGGCCAAGCTGTTATGCCCCAAAAGGAGAGGTTGTATTCTTTGGCAGCATGTGGAAAAACAAAACAGTTCCTCGGAACTGAATTCAGCATTGAACAAATTCAACAGATGTCGCCGCAAGACATTATAAAGTATCATAACAGGTATGAAGCGCAGCTGGGGTCTAGAAATGGTAAAAAGTGTGGGGCAAACGTTCTTAGTTTGTACACTAAACTAGTCAGTAGATTTGCTCCCATTGATTCTGAACAAGATCTTACTATGATTTAACGCAAGATCCAGTTTTAACAAAGTCATTAGAGTCTCTAGGTGTGATCTATACTACAGATTTGGAACATTGTTATCGCCATTAATCATGGGATTAATAACTTTTAATCATATAGATTTTGTTTCCCTTCAAAATGAACGAGCTGGAAAATCATCAGAATCAGGAAACATTGAATCAGGTGGAGAAAGTAACCAAGCCGAAAATCGACAGAAAACACTGAATCAGGTGGGGACCAGTGAAAAGCCTCATCCTGGGCGTGTTTAAAGCAGGAAAAAAATTAGCAGAGTGGAACAGACCAAAAAAAATTAATGTTACAGAATATAAACTCATCATGAAAACATAACACCGCCAACGCCAGAACAAGTTAATTCAATGCCAGCTATAAAAACTCCATGTGATACAAGGGCCCCAAAGTCTTCAGGAATATTGAACTTAAAACTGTTGCATTTTTGGCGCCATTGCTGCTGTTGGGGGCGGTTATTACTGTTATAAAATATATAACCATGGCAACAAAAACAAAAGCAATCAAAAAAATCTGAACCGTTAAATACAGAGAAAGACAACAGCACGCCAAAACCGCCAATACAAAGCATCGTTTTGATCCATTTCAAATGGAATAATATTTTAAGAACTTAATTTTAAATTTTTTTTAATAAAAATAGATCATGGCGTATTATAAAATGATGAAGTCAATAAATAAAGACATGGAGTCTATAAAAGACATTTCCATAGACCAGAATTGTAATCAATGCGGTTGCTTAGGATGTAAGAACTTCCTTAAGATCTATGCAGAGAACGCTGAGCAAGACATCCTCAACAATGACGCGTTTTTTGAGGCGTGTGTGTACTATATTAGACATCTACTATTTAAGATAAAAACATAGCTTGTATTTTTTTGATAATTATAAGATAACTTGAATACTTAAAGGATGACTTAGTTATGATCTTGAGGTGACTTAATCAAGAACTTAATTAAAAACTTAATCAAGAACTTATTAAGAACTTGAAGTAACTTAATTAAAAACTTAATTAAGAACTTGGGGTGACTTAATTAAAAACTTAATTAAGAACTTGGGGGTGACTTGGGGGTGGGAGTGTGTGTGGTGTACACAGGGGGTGGGGGGACGTGCGTGCGTGGGGTGGGGGGTGGGGGGACGTGCGTGCGTGGGGTGGGGGTGGGGGGACGTGCGTGTGTGGGGGTAGGACAAAACCACCCACACACACACAAACAAACACAAACAAACAACAAACAAACAACAACAAACACACAATAGACAGGACAGTGCTTGTAGGAAAAGTGAAGTGCAGGGCGTTAAAGCAGGTTTTCAGAAGAAATGTTTGCCAGGGTAGGTTGGCAAGATGGGTACGATCATGACATGATCGTTACTATATTTAGAACCACGTCAGAGCAGCAAGATGGCTGCCGATCATGCGGCGGTTACGCGTACGCAGAGCAGCAAGTTGTAGGTTAGCAAGATGGCTACCGATCATGCATGATCGTTACTATATTTAGAACCACGTCAGAGCAGCAAGATGGCTGCCGATCATGCGGCTGTGACGTGTGCAGGTGGAGTAGAGGGGCTTTGTGGGTCAATCGGCGTTATATTTAGAACCACGTCAGAGCAGCAAGATGGCTACCGATCATGCATGATCGTTACTATATTTAGAACCACGTCAGAGCAGCAAGATGGCTGCCGTATACAGCCTAACAGCGTGCGGGGTTTGGATACTTAGTAATTAGCGACAGCGCTATCAACGGAGGCCAATCGTCGAGGAGCAAGAAGTGCTCAGCAAGGCCTGGGAGGCTTGGGAATCGCCAGTAGTTTAGTACACCCGTCATTGTATTTTTTGAAGCAATTTTATATGAAGATAGTGCTGGCTACACACTACTCCTCTCCATACTGGTAGATGTACTAAGGTCTGCTAGCCCTATCTAGTTTTGCCAGAACATTCGAAAATCGTTATCCAGTTGGCATAAGGGCACACTTGAAGGCAGATGAACTGGTTAGAATTAGAAAAGTAGAAAAGTATACACATCTTAATACACAGATCAGCCTGCCACATGAACACTGAATCTGTAGTTAACAATCAATCAAGTCTGATACAACCTAAGAACATTTTTACTTGGGAGGAACAGCAAAATGTTTTCAAATATAAGTTTTTTAGCATACGAATCAGCCGTGTTTAACCTCCGCCTTAAGAAATGAACGCCATGTTTTTTAAACATGGCTTTAGCTGTCTCAAGCCAGCTCCCAACAATCAACGCGTGATGGTTTGTTTTGCTTCGGCCAACTTTCAACAATGCAGCGCCATTTTTCTCATCGATAGCCAAACACGTATTAAAACTGGTTGTATCTTTGTCAACAATATTGTCTTCAACAAGCCAACAAACCTTTACGATACACAATTCTGTTCTTCAGTAAACCGGTACACACCCACAGCGCAGTAAAACACAGCGTGCTTGCCCGGCAGTCAGTGGAAGAATTGTGTGGTTAACTAGTCGTGAGCGGCCGGAAGGCTACGCTTAACTCGCTGATTGGCCGGGCTGGGGAACAGCGCCCCCAGGCGGGAGTGTTGGCGTAGGAAGGCTGATGTAATGCTAAGCAGGAAGGAAGGGGGTGAAGAGGAGGGGGAAGAGGGATAGAGGAGGTTGCAGCAGTATTGATTTTTTGGCCTGTGTGTGTGGAGAGAGAGAGTGTGTGTGTGTGTGTGTGCGCGCGCAAGCGCGCGCTTGCGTGTGTGTGTGTGTGTGTGTTGTGTGTGTGTGTGTGGTGTGTGTGTGTCTGTCTGCCCGCCTCTCTGTCTGTCTGTCTGTCTCTCTCTCTGTCTCTCTCTTCTCTGTCTGTCTGTCTGTCTGTCTGTTCTGAGGGCAACTTGACCTTAACGGGTTTTGTCAGGGTTGCCGGTGATTCTCTCTCTCTCTCTCTCTCTTCTCTCTCTTCCGCCACAGGAAAAGGCGGCTTTTAGGCCACTTTCGCCCAAAAACTGGTGGTGGAGCAAGTGGAGTAGAACAGACATTTATTGTTCTCTGGGTCTCCTTGTCTGCATCCTCTTTCTACCTGAAACCACTGGGAAGTATTTCCATTAACAATAACTGTTGACTTTATATTTTTGTAAAACGTCTCAATCCATCGACAAATACTTTCTCCAAAGTCATATCCTCTTAAGATCTTAAACATGAACTTCCAACTTAAAGAATCAAAAGCTTTTTCAAAGCAATGCTTAGAAGTAAACCTGGAATATTCTTTGCATCTAGATAAGTAATTAAATCATATATTAATCTCAAGTTGTTGCCTATGTATCTGTTGGCCATAAAACCAGATTGATCTTCATTTATCAACTGTGGTTAAAACCTTTTTTATTCTGTTTGAAATGCATGAAGAACCTATCTTATAGACAACATTCAAGAGAGATATAGGACGCCAGTTCTGAATATAATCTTCGGTTTATCACCTTTGGGAATACAAGTGATCAATCCTTCTTTTTGTGTTGTGGACAGTTCCCCATGCTTGTATACTTCATTTAAAGCTCTCACTACAAAAGACCAATCTGCTTCCCAAAAAACTTAAAGAATTTGCACTAAAGTCATCTGTCCCTGGACTTTTACCGTTCTGCATGTTTTTTAATGCAAACCCTGCTCCTCTAACGTATTTCGCCTTCTAATAATCGCTCTTCTTCTTTCGAAAGTTTAGGAACATTTCTAATCAGGTTCGAGATTTCACATCTTCTACGTCTTTTTCCTTGTATAAGTTTTCCTAAAAACACTTAACTTCCTTCATGATATCTTTCTGGTTTTCAGTGGAATGTCCATCTTTAGTTACTAATCTTGTCATCTGTTGCTAATATAATTTCTTTTCTCAAGATTACAAAAATATTTCGAAACCTTCTCCCTCTCTGCAATCCATCTGGCTTTTGATCTCAACAATACTCCTTCCATTCTCCTCTCTCGTATGGCTTCGAGTTCTGTATAATTTCTTTAAGCATGATAATCTCAGTTATATTTTCTGTTTCAATATCTTTTATTAGTTTGTTTTCATGGTGTCTCATATTTCTTGTTTTTTCATAGTAGCATAACCAACTGTTATCATGGTGTCTCATTTTCTTGTTTTTCATAATAGCATAAGCAACTGTTTTTGCACGGATTTTCATCAGCATAAAATCAAGGAAAAGTTTGTCGGAGATTTGTTACTGTATTTCCGATTCAGGGACATCCTTTACTGTTGATCTGTCGTAGTGAGCAGTTGCATATTCACTAACAACATCAAACATTTCTGAATTTATTTCTTCTACGTAGCATTTATCCCTAAGTAAAGAGGAGTTAAATTTCCAAAAAATATTTTTTTTTTCGGTTTTGCTGAATTGTAGCCTTAATGTCATCATGGAGTGGTCAGAACGGTATCCTGGAAGAATATCAGTATTTTCAAAGTACCAGAACACAGTATCTGATAATAGAAAAAAAAATCGAGCCTACCTTGCTTTAAAGGAGTTAATTTTCTCCAGGTATAGCGTCTGCATTCTGGATTGTTTTCCCTCCAAACATCAGATAATCCACATTTTTTTAGTCATTTTCTGTAGTTCTTCTCTAGCTTTAGGATTATTAACCTCTTTATAATTACAACAATCGATATGTGGATCTATCGCAATATTCCAGTCTCCCACTGCAATGATATTATGATTCTTATAACTCTTGATTTTTTCTTTTAACACTCTATAAAACAATGGATCATCTCTATTCGGACTATAAACATTACTAAAAGTATTTCCTTTTCCATTGTAGAGAAAGATATAATCATGAAATTACCATTTTCATTACGGTATATATTTCTTATTTAAATTCGAAGTTGTTTGAAAACAGGACAGCTACTCCAGAGAACGTAAAAACACCGATTCTGGCTCAACCGGTCTCAACCAGTTTCGACCGGTTGACGCCAGAATCGGTGTTTTTACGTTCTCTGACAAGTAAGACTTCAATAACCAAAAAAATAACGATTATCTACAAACAAACATACTGTGTAGGATTATCTGTTTTCAATACTAATTTACAAAACTTTTCAGATTTCAGTTTTTGCTTAATCCTGCGTTTTTCCTGATCGTTTTCAATAACATCATTTTCATGCATACAGGCATCAAATGCGCCTCTGTCTTTCATGTGAAATAAAACTACAGTCTTTTAAAACTGAGTTATATTTTTGACATAAAATCCACACACTTATTCCAGCTAGTTTCTACCTGCATTATATCTTTATAGTTTACAAACTTTGCATAACAGACAGACAGACATGAGGCGGCGGGGAGGGCTATAGAGACCCGCCATTAGCTGACACCCGATCACTTAATTTATGCCCTTCTATGCTAGGGCCTTACGCCTGGGCACAGATAAGAGGTCTTCGTTCACCCAGAACACGGCACACAGTTAATTAGTTGCCAATGCCAACAACCAAACAATACTACATACCTTCTTCGCCTCCAGTCAGCTGTCATTATTTCACTTCCAAGCTGGCTTCATGGTGGGATTCTCTCGAAGTGCAGATTTTATTTTGGCGGTTAAAGAGATGGCTTCTGAAACTGTTATTGCTAGTTTTGAAAGTTGCTTGTACTTTCCAAACAGGCGGGTAGTTCTCCTCAGTTTATTTATCCATCCGAGAGAATGCTGCAAGTGGGATTCTACAAAGTTACAAAAATTTCTTCTGTTTAATTCATACAGCCTTTCTAACCACTTGCCATATGCTAGATAGCTTCTTAGATTTTGATTTTCCTTCAATTCGAGGATTGTTTGACTTGTGGCGATGATTGTTTCTACTTCTTCAACAGTTTTGTTTTCATCATACTCTGGAATTGCATTCAGTGTGTTTTCAACTAACAGCCGGTCTTCAACCTTCGAAAATCTTAGTTTTTCTAACAGATTTTTTCCTGATAAGTGTATAAGCTTTTCGCGTTTTCTTTTCCTTCTTGTCTGAAAGACAGCAGCAGGTTGCTTTGGCAACTGATTTTTATGTTCTTTGTTGTAACGTTCCGCCTCTTTAATTCCTCTTTGCTTCAAAACAGATTGCACTTCTTTCCAATGTTGTTGAATAGCAGCATAATAGTCAAGGTGCTGTTGAGTTCTATTGTTGTATTCGTCTATAGGTTCACCAGTGGCTGTCATCTCCGCAATCAATAGTTAAGTCTTCTTCATCATCACCAATCAGTAAGTCAGACTCCTGGGAACTCTCGGATTCTATCTATTTGTACACTTTCTATAACAATTTGTAGACACAAAAACTTAACCGCCTTCTCCCCACTCGATCAGAGAACACACTGTGCTGTCAAACTCAGTTGGAGTTGTTCATTGGCTGCACTCCAAAACTGGTCTTCAAGGAGCAACTTGGGCATTAAGCCAAGTGCCCACAGTAAGAACATGTAAAGGGAGAAGATAATGGGGCTTGCGGCCCTCTTACCCACCACCCCCTTACCCACCGACCCTCTACCCACACCAAGTTCTTAACTCAAGTTCTTAATCAAGTAACTTTTAAGTTCCTGCCCAAGTCACTTCTAAGTTCTTAACTTAAGTCATCTCAAGTTATTCTCAAGTTTTTAATCAAGTAACCTCTAAGTTCTTAATTAAGTCACCTCAAGTTCTTAGTTAAGTTTTTAATCAAGTCACTACAAGTTCTTTAATTAAGTTCTTAATCAAGTCTCCTCAAGTTCTTGATTAAGTCACCTTAAGTCGCCTCAAGTTCTTAGTTAAGTTTTTAATCAAGTCACCACAAGTTCTTTAATTAAGTTCTTAATCAAGTCTCCTCAAGTTCTTAATAAGTTCTTGATCAAGTCACCTTAAGTCACCCTAAGTTCTTAACTTAAGTCATCCCCTAAGTACAACCAAGTTCTTATTCAAGTCAACTTATAATTATTTATTAAGTTCTTAAAGTGTTATTGCATCTGAAATGGATCAAAATGAACTTTTGTTGTTGGCGGTTTTGGCATGCTTTTGTGTTCGGCTTCTGTATTTAGTGGCAGAGATTGTTTGGACTGCTTTGGTTTTTGGTGTCTTTGTTTATATATTTTATAACCGTAATAACCACCCCCAGCAGCAATGCCGCCAAAAATGACAATTGCTTTAAGTACAATATTCCATGAAGACTTTGGCGGCGTAGGCCTTGAATCAGCTTGTTCTGGTGTTTTTATAGCTGGCATTGAAACAACTGGCTGCGGCTCTAGCACTTTTTCATTATGAATTATATTAGGTGCTTGTAATTTAAATTTTTTTTGTTTGTTCCACTCTGCTAATCTTTTTCCTGCTGCAACACGTCCAGGATGAAGAGGCTTTTTACTGGCCGCTTTCTCCACCTGATTCAGTGTTTTCTGGTTCAATGTTTCCTGATTCTGCTGTTTTTCTGGCTCGGTCATTTTGAAGGGAAATAAAATCTATATGATTAAAAGTAATTAATCCCATGATTAATGGCGATAATAATGTTCCAAATCTGTAATATAGATCACAGCCTAGAGACTCTAATGACTTTGTTAAAACTGGATCCTGCGTTAAATCATACATAAAGTCTTGTTCAGAATCAATGGGGGCAAATCTACTGACTAGTTTAGTGTATAAACTAAGAACCGTTTGCCCGACGCTTTTTACCATTCTTGACCCTAATTGCGCTTCATACCTGTTGTGATACTTTACAATGTCTTGTGGCGACATCTGTTGAATCTGTTCTATGCTAAATTCATTTCCGAGGAACTGTTTTGTTTTCCCACACGCCGCCAAAGAATACAGCCTTTCCTTTTTGGGCATAATAGCTTGGTCATCAACTTGATCATTTGTAATCATAAGTTCAGGAAGGTTTAGTAGATCATCGCTGTTCATGTTTTTTTATTAATTATAATTATTTTATTTTTTAAAAATGAGCACCGAAAAAACTGTTACCAACCTTGTATACCATTCTGCTGTTATCGGAGGTCTAAGTGTAGGATACACGATGCTTGGTAAAAGCTTGTTAAAAATAAAACCAGCAGATCTTGGCAAACTAGACTTTGAAGACTCAGCAAAACTGATTGCTGTTATTACAGCTTCATTTGCTACGAAAGATTTTCTAGTTAAGCAAGGAATAATTCCTGATAGTATCAATATGTAAAAATTAAAAAAATACATTTATAAAAAAGGGCTTCACTCGTAATGATGATAGGTGGCGCAGTGGTGAATGCGCTTGCTTTTAGCGGAAGTAATTACGCATTTAGTAAACAACGGGATGACGGCGAGAGAAAAAGACATAACAAAGCTATGGAGCAACTAGCTGCAGCACAAGATCGCTATGAAAAGCAGAGAATTGAGCAGTTAGATTTTATTAACGACAAACTGAAAAAACAGGGACATGCAGCTTACACATTTAAAGATGTTGATCAAGCAATAAAAGAATATTATCTAGTAACAGGCAAACCAATCGAGACATTGCCCCCACCAAAATTCAGCGATTTTTATCAACCATCAGAAAACAAAAGATGCAAGAAATCGTGTTTATTGCCTTTGGTATGACCATTGTGTATTTTGTTGCGCATAATATTGGCTGAATAAAAATGGACAAAATCTATTATTCGCCAAAAGGATATTGGAAGGGAATAACCACAATTAAAAAGCTAAGCAAGCAGCGGGGGTCAGTGAACAAACAGCGAAAGAATGGCTATCTAAACAAGCGATTTGGCAAATTTATTTACCTGCGCCTAAACGAATACAGAGACCGCACTTTGTGAACATAATACCGAACGACACCCATCAAATGGATCTTCTATATTTACCCCATGATACGATTAGACGAAAAGATTTAAGTACGCACTCACAGTCATTGACATAGCTTCAGATACAAAGATGCAGAACCATTAAAACAAAAGAGTGCTTCTGCTGTTGCTGTTGCCATACAACTGATATACCAACGAGGTCCTTTAACTTATCCTCGCATGATTAAAGTCGATGATGGAAAAGAATTTGAAGGCCAAGTGAATCAATTATTGTTGAAACATAGAGTTACCATTAAAAGAGGCTTTCCCAGGAGTTCACAGATCACAGGCTTAGTTGAAAACTTTAACAAACAGTTAGCCGAAAGACATATTTTTTCTACCAGTATCACAGAGAGCTTATTGACAATTCTCGCAACACAGAATGGATTAGAAGACTGCCCTCAGTTTTGCGCGCAATGAATAATGAAGAATTTAAAGGGCTAAAACCAGTACAAGCAATCAAAAAACAAACAATAAATGTTGCTGAAGACTCCAGTACAACCAGCAAACTATTACCGTGTGGTTTAAAAGTAAGGTACCTTTATTTACCGGGGGAAGCAGAAGGGGACACTCGCATCAGGGCAACCAATCCAGTTTGGAGTGTTGATCCATATGAAATAAAAGAATTGTAAAAATGAATCCGCCGTGTATTATTTACGAGAAACTGACACAACAAAACAACCAGCCCGCCAAAGATCTTTTGTGAAGGAAGAACGCAGATAATCCCACCAGATACAGTTCCAGTTGCTTAATTAATTTTTAATTTACATAAATATATTTGAGTCTAAAATGGAAGCTCAGAAGGAAGCGCAGAACGAAACAAGAATGATAAATGAAGAGAACTTAGAATTAATACGAGAATCATATGATGCGTGTTCTGCTATTAAGGAATTAATACGAGAATCATATGATACGTATTCTGCTGTTAAAGAAACAATTACGAGGATTCATCGGCACATGGCACTGCATCCAGATCACTTACAGCCCAAATTCCCAAATTTTGACTATCAAAAATGGGAAAAAAGAATATCTTGAAATAATAAAAAAAAATTCGAGCACGCCAAGCAAACATGAGAAAAAATTTGGATGAATTGGAAGCTGATATGATTGATTTTCTAGATAAATTTCAGGAAAAATATATACCCGAGGGCGAAGAAGATATATAATTATGCCGTTCTCCAATGTCCAATTGCATATGAAAACTCTGGATTAACAAATACTCGTTTTGTGTTTGTTCTATCTAATGACTTCTTTGTTACAACAGTTGTGTTGATCTCATGTAGATTAGATCGCAGTTTTACGTTGTCATGATGAAAAGTATGTTTATTAAACAATGCTTCTTTGTAGTTGTCATGCGATATGTTTGACTGCACAACACTGCGAGATATTCCCTTTGCTTTCTTAATGGTTTTCTCCTGGCTCGAAATACTGTACATTTTCGACCTTAAACCAATAAACTCCTTAATCACCCCTCCAGATAATTCATCATTCCTCTTTCCTAAAACCTTCTTGTTAGTAATTGAATGCAAAGGCGAATCTTTAGGATAATCAGATGTGTCATACCATCCCGCATGTCCTTTAGCTACTTCTAATTCCATGTCCTTATAGATGTCTTCAGTAGGGATATCTATAACAAACTATCTGTATCTGTGTAAAGTACTTTGGACTCTGGATACAAGGGTTTAAAGTAGTCATAAAGAAATTCTAACATCAAAAGCTTTGATAATTCTAAAACAGTAAACCCAATAAATACAGGTTTGTCCAATTTGACTTTCTTTTTTTTCATCATTATGCCAAAAGCTGATCATGAAATCTTCTAAAGTCTGATAATTAGGTTTTGAAGTCAGCTTAATTGCTTCGTTCTCTCTGGTGACCAATCTGACATCTTTACGCTTGTGCGGATTCTCCATAGTCTTTCCAAAACAGCTGTTGTTCATCAGCTTGAAAAAGTCTTTTTTTCTGAAGCATCTGTGGATTTAGTTCTGAGATCAGTGTTCTTCATGATGTATGGTTTCATGAACTGTTCTTGATCAAAAGCAATTATACGATGAACAGCGATCAACTTCAAACCATGTCTTAAATAAAATTGTAGAAGTCTGTAATGACAGACATAATTTTTTTTGCCCTGAAGATTAGGTACAAGTTTAGGTTGCTCTGTTTTCGCCATCTTTAGGCTTTCTGCTGCTAATGGATAGTCATTATGCAGGTCATGGAGTTCGCGAGGATATTCTAAGTCAACTTCTAGAATGAAACCACGCTGTTGATCTGGCGCCAAACTGCCCAACCACTTTAATACCCCTTGAATATTTTTCAGATCGTCGTATGTTTTCATTTTAAAGTTACGTAACGGAAGTGATTGCGCCATTGCCCATCCATACAGATTGTTTGCATCTAAATACATGAGATAGTTAGACCTTTTACTTGGATCATAGTTGTCTAAGTATTTGTTGTTTGCTTTACAGTAATGATGCGACGCCATACTAATTCTTCCACGCAATCCGTTTTCAATCATCTGAATCATTAGCAGGTCAGACAATAAATCAATCTGTACTCCAGTAAACTTTAAGAAAGCATCCCAACTCATCCCGGGCGCAGAAATGTAATGCGCAGGATCCAGGCTATAATGTTTCATGCAGGTCTTTCTATAATTTTCAAAGACGTCCGCCAACAAACACACGTCAGCCATCAAGTATGAATCATGATAGTCTCCCATCGTTTTACACTCTAACTTCTGCCATGCTTCTTGAGCATGCCGGTACTCAGAATCACTGATGACCTTTCCTCTAAGACTAGAAAAGAACGCGTCTTTAGGCGGAAGTGTGTCTTCGTCAAACCTTTCCCAACTGTTCATGTACTCATAAGGGTAAACGCCCTTTCTAACAAGAGTTGGGTCAAATATTCTTCCGTTATTGGGCAGGACTTTAAGGACATAGCCAGCGACTCTAATGATCCCATCATGTGTTGCATAGAGTCATAAAAAGACATGTTATTTAAAGTGAAACACATGTACTTTTCTGATGACTGTGCAATGCATGCTACCTTGAAGGCGTCGGTTACTGCTTGCATTATAAGGTGAGAGTCGTAACCCCGCAAGTTATGAAAGAATACAGGCAGCTTCCATGTCCTTGGGTCAAACCTTAGTTGAAGATTGCAGTTGTTGTGCGCTGCTCCTCGGAACTTTCCGCTGATGTGATCATGGTCTCTTACTTTCGGATTGGCTTTCTCTGCTGTCACGTCTTCACTGTTAGACATTAGTTCTAAACCACAAATCCAACAATGTGTGGCTGAGTCATACTGTTGTTGGTCTTCAGGCGTCATTATGATTTCAGATAAGTTTAGATTATTAGAACAGGCGTTACGCACTTGCTGCATGCGTTTTAAGAAGTATTCTGCAGCATCCGGTCCTCTATACAATTCTGGCTTTGAATGGGCGCCATCCGACCTGACAATAACGAAAGCAAATGAACAAATTGGTGATTACTCACTATGGCTGTTTTAGGAAGTCTCTGTGGGGTTGGTCCTTCATAAGGAAGAATGAGCGATTCGAAGTCTACGTAAACAACATATGGAGTAATTTGCATCCGTTTCCAGTTTTTAAAACTAACTTTACTGCCTTCTCTCGGTGTAATTAGTTCTGTATTACAGTCAACCGGGTCGATACAATGTTTCTTATGTTCGCTTGCGGCTGGAGCAGATGGAATTCTTGTTAAACATTTTCTACAGAATTCTTGCTTATGCCCAATTTTTGAAGTATGCGCCAATAATCTACTCATTGTGCGATGTGTAATGTGGTAGCCCTGCTGGTGGAAAACATCAGTAGTAAGTCAACATGATTTTTGTCTGGCTCGCCAATCGTTGGACTGTTCTTGGACGCTCTGATGGGCTGTAGATTTGTTTCCTCATCCCATGTGTAGATATTAACAGTTATTGGTTTGTTTTGTTCTTCAAACCGATCAATTTTGTCCACGCTAACAGGAAAGGATATTTCCACTAAAGTTAAGATCGTTGATGTAAGGGTGATAGTTAGACACTCTCTCTGCGTTTTTGCGGGCATAATGCAGCCTTGCGAGAACACACCACATAAAACATTTGTTGTCTGTATTCTTTATGTTTAAAACTGCTTTTTTTGCAACTAATGCTGGGGGCAGCGGAATGTAAGACTTGCCAACAATCGGCGCATACTTAGCCTGTTTTAATCTAATCTCTATGACTTCGCCCTCTGACCAACCAGAGCCTCTCATTTTGGCTTCTTCGGCGGCCACATCAAACTGTGTAAGCAGCTGGTCTGCCCAACCAGGTGTTAAGTCATTATGAGAAAGAATAACCTGCTGTTTAGTTGAGACCCAGACTTCTAGATTTTCTTCATTTATTGTTACATAGTCGATTAAAACAGCTAACATTACTTTAACTGGCGGGTCTATTGTTAGTTTACCTGGAACTTGAGAAATAGCATGACCAACACTTGCCCGCACGCTTGCTGAATCAATAACATCTAGACTGATATCATTTAAAGCTTTTGATAAATATTCTTCCTTACGCATTGCTTCAAACAATTCGTCTGGACCTTCATATATCTTATCCATGCTGAGTTTCTTTCTAACTCAAAATATTTATTTAAATTTTTAAAAAAATACTTAATCAGAATCAATATCGACGGTCTTTTTGTGCTTGGACTCATAAACTAAAGTATAAACACCCTTTGGCGTTGTTAATGTGAGCTGTTTAGAGCAGAGTTTAATGTTTCGTTTACTTTTTTTAAACATTCCTTTTTATCTGCTCGGTGTCTGGCTGTTGAGAAAAGCTTGTCCTTGCCTTTCTTTGAAGATCAAACTTTTGTCTTTTGTATTCATCAAAATCAGCCTGTAAACGACTAAATTCTTCATCTGTGATGTTTGAGTCAACTAGTGCTTTATTTATTGTCAGTTTGAACGAACTAAGTTTAGCTGTTATTAGTTGAACCATAGCTGTGTGCTTTTGAGTTTTAGTTTTTTAAGTTTTTGCTAGCAGCACCTACAGCTAATGAACATAGGCCAAGAGCTAAAGACAATCCGCCTAGAGGTAAAGCTGCGGGTGCGCCAACACCTGTTGCTAAGAGACCTACACTTGTTCCTGCTGATAGAGCACTAATAGTCGATGCTCCAGTATTAACATAGTAACAGCATTAAAGGCAGCAGAATACCTTCGTTGGTTTTGCTGTATTTTGAAAGGTCCTGCTCTAGTTTTTGTTGCATTTGTGTAATGTTTGTTAATCTGAAGTTTTTTGATCAGGGTTTCTACTATCCCTTCTTTTGGCGACTCTGGCGTTGTAGGATTTTTTTGGATAAATATGAACAGCCATGCTTTTTTTAAAATAAAAAAATAATTTATATTGTATATCTCTTAATCTGTTTTCTTGAATATTCAGCTGCGCATCATATATTAAAAACAAATGTGCATTAAGCGGTTTATCGCCATCTTTTTCTTTATCAATTTGAATGTTTATTACGTCTTTAACCGTTTCTCCCCGCTTCCATGCAACTGATTATCCTCTGTTGACCTTAGGTCAATCCATAAACCGTATTTCGTTGTTAAATAATCGTCAAGCCTAACATTGTGAAGGTGTAGATCTTTAGACACGAGGTCTACTGTTGGACTTCTACACCTCCCACCTCCAAACAGTGTTCTTATTTCATCAAAATGTTGATGAGGTTTAAGCCCGCTAGCGTAGATTTGGTTAGGTCTACCCTCAATCGAACATTGTACTTTCGTTATTTTTGGATTAATAAACTTTCACTTCCTCTTTTGAATGGTTCTTCATCTTCACACAGCAATAAAATACCTTTAAGTGATCGTGCTGTGGCGCTAAAACTAAAATTCCATATAGCACTGCCCTGCTTTTTGGATATGTTGTATGATAAATCACTCTTCGTAATATATTGCTAATTTTGACTCATATTTTTGCTCAATCAACCTTGCTGAATGAGGGTTGCTAACAACATCAAACTCTAACGCGATGTCAGAAATGCTGTACTTTGCTCCAGTGTCTTCAGATATAATAACACGTTTGTATTCATTAAAAGTTAGCTCATATGACAATCTGTCTTTTAATGCTCCTTGAAGTATGGTGCATGCGATTTTAACAGCTCAAAATCTAAGGGAATGGAAAAGCGATTTCCATACGCATAACTTACTGCTTCATGCTTTTTGCCAGATTTAGCATCTTCGGCGCCTATTCTATGTTTTAGTGCTTCCATTATTTTCTATTCCTTGAAATGCAAGATCAGCCCTTTCATTCCCGTTAGCCATAAATCAGAATAGGTTTAAAATATGTCTGCATTGTGGTAAAGAAAATATTCTTGCCCCTCAAGTTTTATAGAAATTTTCTTAACGATTGCCCGCCCCAGATTCTGTGCAACTGTCCTGTTTGGGTCTAGTGTTGAAGCGAGTTCTATTTTGAAAGTAAGTTGCGCAGAGCCTGGCACAATCACTTCATCCGCTCCTAGGTCTGGAAATTTAACAGTAAGAATTTGATCCGCATCAATAGTAGATGGATTATTTGGAACAGTAATACTCCGTTTATTTCCTTCACGCCAAAGGGCTCTTTCAGTCTTCTATGCGGGTTAAGAATTGAGCCATATGCTTGTGACATTTTTATAAAACAAAATAAAAAGTTAATTATTTAAAAACATGGCAGAATTGAAGATGAAGATTATGATGTTTTTTGATCCTGGAGACGACATGATGAAATGACTCCTTTGGTACAACATCGCTCAACGCTCTCATTGCATGATGAATTAGTAGAAGGGCGGCAAAGGCGTGAATTAACAGAAAGTAAGGTCAGATCATTATACCAAAGTTTAGGACTAGAACCTCCCGAAACTATATACCCTGATGATTTTGAACTAGAAGATAACCATTTGTATGTGAAAAACGACAAAGGAGAACGTGTTCCGCTACGTATAAACGAGACCCATCAAGGTTTGTAAACATGACTACAATTAAACAAAATCTCAGAGTAAGCGAACGGAATCGCCTTGGCTTTACTAAACCAAATTAGATAAGGAGGCAGTTGCTAAACTTCAAAACACACTACAAGAACTCCCAACAGATAACCAAATACAAAACATAGAACTTAAAGATTTAAGTCAAACAACAGTCAAAATAATAAATGCAATAGAAGCAGAAACCACTGAAGAAGAAGAAACAGCATTAGAAACAATAGACGATCCGCCGCTGCCCATGCAAGAAATAAAGGCGCCTATAAGAGAATTATAGCCCTTGATGGCACTTTAAGAACCTTCCGAGGGGAATTAATAAACAATTTAGCAAAACTGAGTGAACTAAAGGAGCGTATAGAAAAAGAAAAGAAAAACTCGCTGATGCTGACGACGCCAACTTAGGACGTGATGTTAAAGAAAGAATAGAACAAAGACTACACGAACTTAATCTAGAAAGATTAGCAAGACTAGATGTGTTGTATACTAACCGAAAAGAACTACGAACTCAAGTGAACAGAATAAGAGAAACTATCGAAAAAAATTTATATGAAGACACGACGCTAGCAGAACGAATAAGAACACTGTTTAGAGAGCAGGGTGTCACATTAGCAAGTGTTATAACTGCCTTAGGATTGCATTAAGTACACTGGTGATGGCTATTACAGGCGGCGGTGGTCCAAGTCCAATGCCTCCACCGCCATCGCCTCCATCGCCCCCTGATAAATCATGGGTAAAAAAACAGCTTGATCATCTTGCAAGTTTATTAAAAAAATTAGCCGGTAAAGCTATAGACTCTTTACCTGGTATATTAGGGGGTGTCGTTAGCTGGCTTTTGTCTACTGCAAGCAAAGTAGTTGGCTTATGGCCGAGCACTTATGGACATTAGTTGTCTTAATAGTTGGGTTACTATTTAGTAAGATAAAGACCAAGTAATCCTAGGCCAGTTAATCCAACAACTAAGTGCTGTCTTTTCATATTCATGGTCATTATTTTTTTGACTTCAACAGTCTTTGGCTTTGGGCCTCAGGGATTGAATGACTTAATCTTGGGGGGTCATCTTGTTTTTTTATTGTTTGTAATATTACTGGCTCAGAATTTATGTTGTTTTTTCCGACCTTCTGTTCATTGCCTGCCACAAGGATTTCATTATTGTAGTTTATTATTGTACCTATCTGGAGTCTGAGGTCAGAAGGCAGCATGTATAAACCAGTGCCAACAGCAAAGTCTACTTTTGATCTGCGAATTGTAAAACATTTTGGTACCTTTTTATACTTGAAGGTAAATCAACTGTAGAATTAATGGCGTCCTCTAAATTTGCTAAGTATTGTTTTTGCGCGTCAAAGCCAGTAGAAGGACTAGTTATGCTCGATCTCGTTTGTGCTTGCGAACCTAGCAAACACCAAACGTAAGTACGAATAGAGTCGTTTATTCGTTCTATTCCTGCTTTAGTTAGGCCCTTAGAAGTGTCTAAGATAAATGTTTCCATGCTGTTTTATGCTCTTGCTCTATGGACCCGAGGTGAACACCTGTGCCTGAAGAGAAAGATGTGTAAGGAGATTCCAGTCATAGTTATACTTTCTGTGCACCGCCCCAAAAATAAGGGGTGCCTAAGCCATGATTAAGATCCAACTTTTGTCTAAAGTCTTCCTTAACATTAATATTGAATTCGTTACAGATCCTTTCAAAAGCCTTCATGTCTATTCTGTTGCTGAATGGATTAAACGTTTGTCATTTGGTAATGGCGCTTGCAGTTCAGTCAAAATACGTCTGAAGGTGTAATAAAAATGAAATCTATACACTGACCTCACCAAAGGATCAGGATGATTTAAGTGATCAGCATACGACACTCCACACCCAGTTGATGCACAAAACACAGCCAAAGTTTAGCTGGTTCTGATAAAACTGCATCGGATGACTGAACCACACTTTTGCGATGTAGTCTTTTTTAATAGGCGGGTTAAGATATCTGTTCAATGGAGTACTCACCTTTACTTGAAAGGTGTCAGACTGAGTCACAGAAATGTTGAGGGTGTCGGTGTTATATTTTTAAGATTGTAGTGCGGCCCAACAGAATATTTTGCACCAGTATATTTAAATGCACTCATTTTTAATTTGTTTTAAAAATGTTTGTAACAATAACAACCCAAGACAGTCCTTCGTTTTTAGAACATGCTGTTAAGAACGATTGCGAACCAAAATGGTCGCACTCCATGAATTTTTTTACAAAGTCGTATGGTTTAATATAAGTGAAACCAAGAAGAATAATAAGATTAAAAAGTTGACATAAGAGGAAACTTAGTTAGCAAGTTAACAATACCTGATGGTTATTATGGGTTTTGCTCACTAAAAGAAGCAATGAGTAACTTTGACATCACTCCAAACTTAACAATGCGAATCTGAAAACAATGTTATCATTCAAACCTGAAGAAGAAGAAGTAGGTTACTATTTTGATGGAGAGCTAGCTAAAATGTTAGGCTTTGCAACTGACAATCGGGACAATTCATAGTTTTAGAGTTGCGCCAGACAAAACTACTTATGAGGGAGAAAATCCGCTCGATCTTGCATTACATTCATTACTCTATGTTCATGTTAGATGAGCTGAGCACTGATGAAAACTTATATGATGGAAGGCCCTCAACTGTTTTAAGAGCTCTTCCGTCAGGGAAAAGCTGCATATTGCGATTATGAAAATTATACAATCCCTAATTTACAGTTTAAAAAATTAGCTTGTGGGAGGGTCAGATCATTTAATATAAAGATCACAGACAAAACAGGGAAAGTCGTAAAATGTGATAACCTACACATTGTTTTGGAAATAAAATAATAAACTGTACTAAAAAATAATGTCGCGTGGGCCAGAAGAATCGGGAGTTACATTAGCGCCTGTGAGGTGTATAACTTTAGAATTAAAAGACCTTGCAGACGTTGTGGACTTTGAACAGAATGGTGAGATAGGCGCTTTGTATGGTTTTGAGTACACTAAAGATGGTGATTATAAACGCAAAAGAGGTTGGCGACAATAAAAGGTTTCCTAAACTAGAACAGCTGCGCAATGTAGAAGCAAATAATGCTGGCCAGTATGAACATAAAATAGTTCGAAAACCTGACAGCAAATGGCACTTAGAACCATATTTAGAATGGGACATAAAATTTGAATTCATAAGCCCATTTACATTTTTTGACCGTCAAAAAAGTTTCAGAAAAGCATTCAACTCTGGTCCTTTACAAGTAAGTCTTATGCCAGAGACAATCGTCGGAAAGAGATTGAAATAAAGCCGTATGGGAATAAAACAGTACATCCTCCACAGAAGAGAATCAGTTTTTGAAAGATGCTTCTACAAAATTACAGTTCATTCCGCAAATGAAATAGGAGACACGTTCACAATGATATTTGAAATTTCTGTCTTAAAAGATGTAAAGAGGGATGGGGTTGTGGGCGTTAGTGACGTCCTTCTAAAGGAATTCTAATTAGCTGGCAAAACTTAGACGTTGAAAAGCTTAAAGTTACCGTCGTCATTCTTCACAATGGTGAGGATATTAAGGTCATAACAACAAGCAACAAAATCAATATTAGTCTAAATAGAAACAATCTTACAGAACTGAATTGGATTAATCTTACACATTTAGATCTTATAGGGTTTTATTATACTGAACAAGTTTTGACGGAGAGTATGATAAACATAATAACTGGATTAGATTAAATTCTGTTATAAAACTATGGAGCAGAAAACTATAGAATCAATGCGGATGTTAAACTTTATGATAAAAACCCCTCATTGTTCATTGATTTGCGGGCAGACTAGTTGCGGAAAAACAATATTTGTCCTCGACCTATTACAAACAGTTTATCGTTATAATTTTGATTATATTGTGATTTTCTGTCCAACACTTAAAAGGAACAAAGCATATCATGATAGAAGGTTTATATGGACAGACGATGACGTAATATTTAGTTGATCCTAGCAATAAGCTAAGCGAGTGTTTAGAATACTTTTATAAAGTGTTTGAGGGAACGCAGACACTATTTATTAAGATACTGTTCAGCAGAAAGAGACCATAGTCAAAAAGAGAAACACTCTATCAAAACTAGCTTTCAGTGGAAGACATGCTGGAATAAGTGTGTGGATTTATGTCAAAAATATAACTCGGTTTTAAAAGACTTTAGAGAACAGTTAAAGACTGTAGTGTTATTTCACATGAAAACAGAGACTCATTTGAAGAATGTTTGCGTGAAAATGATGTTATTGAAAATGATCAGGAAAAACGCAGGATTAAGCAAAAACTGAAATCTGAAAAGTTTAGTAAATTAGTATTGAAAACGGATAATCCTACACAGTAGTATGTTTGTAGATAATCGTTATTTTTTTGGTTATTGAAGTTTTACTTGTCAGAGAACGTAAAAACACCGATTCTGGCGTCAACCGGTCGAAACTGGTTGAGACCGTTTGAGCCAGAATCGGTTGTTTTTACGTTCTCTTACTCCTCCTTGATCGAAAGACGCAAAGAAGCATTCAAATCCCTATTCAGATTCTACATATTTTTTCTCCCAATTTATTATTGAAATGAGTATATTGGAGACAATAGATAGAAAATCTTTTTGTTTTAGATAGTGAAATACATCTCTTCGTTTATACATGTATCCCAGACCTTGGCAGTTTATGACAAAATCGTGATACTATCCATGGTTTGTAATACCTTTCTTTACTAAAACAGCTGTATGCACAAGAATCAAGTCAAAAATGGACAACGAGTGTCCAAGTTTTCGCAGTTTGTAAGCTCCAGTAAATTAGGAACAGTAGCTGAAAAAATTACGACTTGATAAAATTCACTAAGAAGAAACAAAAGAAACAAGTTTCTTTCACAAACATTGCCCATCGTTTTCAAAAAGCAGTTTTCGCCATAAAACACACCAACATCACAAAGTAACGTACTCGACTTTATTTTTATTAAGTATGTTGATTTTATTGCGTTTTACTCTGTTAATGAAGTGCTGCCAGAAGGATTAATAAAAAGATTAACTTAAAAATAATCATATTTTAAAATGGAGGTTCAACAGTTTAGGTTAAAGCAAATAACTGAACTTCAAAAGGAAATAGAAAGCGACTTGGATAAGTATAGAGTTACTAGAAAGAAATATGCTAAAGCTTTAAATACTCTTTCTTATGTAATTACTGGCTCATAAGCTGTAGCTAGTGTAAGTGCTGGTTCTAGTGTTGCTGTTTTAGCTAGTGGGGTCGGAGCGCCAGCCTCTTTAGCATTAGGAGGCCTCGGTTTAGGTTTAGGCGCCATGTCTATGATTGTAAGTGCTGTTTTAAAAAAATTAACTCCTAAATTACAAAAACACACTGCCATTGTTGCTTTAGCATCAGCAAAACTTTGTTCATTAAGATTAAGAATAAGCAAATCATTACAGGATGAAAACATTACAGACGAAGAATTTCAGAAGCTTATGGCTGACGGTGAGATTATAGGCGACAGAAAATTGAACTTCAAAAGGAGTGGAGAAAGACTTTTACTTCACGACAGGTAGACACTGATGCGATTAAACA